>JAOBYH010041227.1:0-12202 GCA_025403525.1 Umimayanthus kanabou | reverse complement strand
CCCACCCCCCCCCCCCCCCAAGCCCAAGCCGAATAGATTTAAATGGAATTGAATGGATTGTAATTGAACTGAGCACCTTTTTTGGATCCCTCGTGGCTTCTGGATGGCAGAGCTGTAAGTGTCACGACATCTCCGCTGAAGAGCGCAGGCGCGGATCTTCTAATCTGACGCTGCTTGTAGATGAGATAACTGAGGCTGGCAAGAACCGGAAGCTGGGGAAGCAGCAAGGCAGCAGAGATAAAAAACATTAGAAAGCTTTATCTTGTTTAGCTATCATTTAAGTTAACCCTTAGAGGGTAAAGGGGGTTCGTTGAGCCCTGTACTAATTTCAAAACCTTTGGGAATTAGAGCATGTGTTGTTTCGCATACATATAGTAGATCACCTACTTATTAGTTTCCACGGCAACAATTGCCAATTAATTAATGTTGCTATGGAAACGGTTTAATAACCAGATACTCTGCCACTTTGGTCGGCCACTTCAGTTCATGAATATTTAAGTTTTTGTAATTAAACAATATTTTAGCGTTTAAACTAGAAAATAACCGAAATAACACTAAAAAGTAGATTTCAGAACAAGTTTTCAAAATTTGTAACAATTCTGAAAGAAAAAACGTATCTGTATAATACATTGCCATGTTATCTTATTAGCGTCAAAACACTCACACATTATCTGGCTGAAATTGCTAAATAGATTTTGGCGATTGGTCAATCGGCAAAATTTTGACGCCCGAAAAGCATTGGGGGATTCAACGAAATCCCTTACCCTTTGTGTTTTTAAGGGTTAACCCTCACTCTCACTAAGAGATGTTACTGCAGCCTCCCTTTCGGATTTTTCCTTGTGCCGTTTTTGCAGTGAATCGATCATTAATTAGCTAAAATCAGAAGTTCAATACAACCCCCGCCCCCTGGCCTGTCACTTCGGGTTTACGTAATTGGGTTTCCTTGGAGTGTACGTCAAAGATATATTGGAAAATTTGGACGTGTTTCTAGATGAAGGAATTTAGTTTAAAGTTTCGCCTAATCCTTGGTTAATGTAACCCACTTTCAAACAACTCGGCCCAGAACACCAGATCACGTGATACCTGTAATGAGGCTACTATCCAGTAAGCAAACTGGACGTACGACTTGTTCCTTCCAACGGTGTGTGCAGCGGTTGGTTCAAGTACTCCTCTACTGCCATTCATGGCGAAGTCTTCTAGTTCCGTTTCCAAGTATGTGGTGAACAGGGTAGAATTTTCTAACGTCCAACCAAAAATATTGCTCTGGAAATGACCTCCCTGGCACTTGTCTCGAAGAAATGGCCCCGCGATAACGGGACTCAGAAGCGCTCCAAGTCCGTAGCAGAAATGAAGCGCCTGGTGAAGGACGAGAGAACAAACAAAAACCTTTTGCATCACTATTTTCATTGCAAAATACAAAGATTATTTTGATTGGTGTCGATAAACCAACAACAGAATAACTTGTTTGCGTGCGAGAAGACAAATTGTAATGGTAATGGTTTATTCACAGTTGAAACTGAATTACAGGCAAGTGCGCAGGATAGTTACAAGAAAAACAATCATTACTTTAGTCCTAGAAGAGCAGAAGCTATAGCTTTGCACATTGCAAAAAGACTGGTATGAAGCCAAAAGGGGACAAAATGCATAGCTTTTCAATCCTTTTATTTAAGTCGTTTTTGAGACTGTTTATGGTGTGTGATCAGCTGATCAGATAAGCAAGTCCTGTTGTGTTGGGTCTGTAGGAGCACCGTTTGTGCCAAGAAGGTGTTGAAGAGCTGCTTCAAGCGGAGTTCGACACCACAACCCTAAATGAAATTGTTTGTTAGAGCCTTTCATAGTTCAATTTTTCATTTTTCAAAAAATACTTAGGCACCATGGCTTGGCAAAACATCTCAATAAAAAGCATACCCCCTCCCCCCGCCAACTCTCTTGCTTTTCAGATATTCTGGATCTGTATCACACTGAAAAAATGCATGTACAAATATAGAAAAAAAAGGTGCAAGGCTATGACCTAACAATGGACAATCTTGTTTAGTAACGCTTGTTCTAAAAACGTACCTGTAATCTTGGAGCTACCTACAGATAAAGAAATAGAAAACGACTGTTTAATATCGCAATTACAATCAGTGTCTTGTAACAGTTGCAAAAACTTGCGTCGGAATAAAAAATATCAGAAACAGATTCAAATACCGTCGTCTACTACTACTACTACTATTACTACTACTACTACTACTACTACTACTATTACTACTACTACTACTACCTACTACTATTACTACTAGGGAGCAGGTGTCATTTTTTCAATATAGACATGGTATTAATAAAGAGGAGTAGATGTATACATGTCATTAGACCGGTTAACTATAGAGGCCGTAAAACACTCCAAGTGTTCCTGTATTAGCAGGAGAGGAATAATTGGACGCATTTCAGCATAAACCTAGTAATATTTGGTATAGCTATAGCGGAGTAATTGTGAAAACATTTGACACATATTTGGTTGACATTATATATAGGAAGGCAAGGAGTGAACTTATTTTATTCATGACAATACTAGGTAGGAATAGGACCAGAGTTAACGCTTATCCAAAGCCCTGTTTTTTGGCGCAATAGGCGAATCGTTGCTGACATAGTTGTTTAATTAATTTAATTAATCTTCAATCTCAGATTAACAGAGTCGATAGAATGGAAGAATACGACACAGGTAGTACGTTGTAGTAATTTGAACATGATTTATCGAGTACTCTTTGAGTAACGAATTTTTTTAAAATTTCCAGAATTACTAATAATGTGTGATTGGGTGGCAAAAGTTGCCATCCAGCCGTATAAATTTTTAGATATTTTGACATTTTTAAATAGTCATTTCTCGAACACCCTTCAACGTATCACACTGACATTTTTAGATAAAATGGATTTGTGATGGTTTTTCGATTTGTGGGCTCTGTTTGTTTGAAGTTTGAAGTTGAATTCTTTCTATTTTATGCTAATTAATATGTAAAATGTAAACAAAAAGAACTCCCTTTAAGTTCAGTCCAAAATCCCTCAAATTTAGACATTTATCTTCGGACATTGTCACACCGCTCTCTATTTCTTTACCTTCCTTCCGTGGATCCTAATAAGCACACTGTTGGCCACGGTGTCGATTACTCCCATATGGACCCCCAGCAAAGCGAAGAAGGTAAGCATGATGGGAAATAGAGTACATACGGGTATTATGGTTAGACATAGGGCAACGGAGATGACGCATTCCAGCAATATTATCGTACAGTCGTATCTGAAAGGAGAAGCAGTTGATGTACTCAAACAATCGTGTCTTGTAAAAGCATTACTTGCAATTCTTCTAATGTGGACACATGTGGAATTCTGGATGTCAACTTCTCCTAAGCTTCTCCTACACGTCGCCTTCTCCACTGAGTACTTCGTTCTCGTGGCGTAATTAGATTTGAAAAGGTAAAGGAGTTGCCGAAATTTATGTCACGAGAACAACAAGAAGTACAGATGCAAAAATTTATAAGCGGTACCGATTACCAAATCGTTGTGCATCTCCGCAAAGTTAATTAATGAAGTACTGAAGAATGATTAAGGTGGTGTCTACACGACACCGGAATGAATTTCGTTCCGGTACGACACACATAGTTCATTCCACGTTTACATAGAAGTTCCCATTCTGGAATGAAAGTGCGGTAAAAACATCGGCGGATCCAAAACATGAGTCAGCTGATCATCCCAACCAATCCACGTGCCTAATTCCGCACTGGAATGAGCTACAAGCTCAACTACCTCCTTTACACTGTTTACATGATACTTGTGAAACGTTCGGCCAGATTTCGATCTAGAACGCAAATTTCAATCCCGGCGCGATTACCGGGATGAACTCGTTCCAGAACGAACTTTTAGCTGGTATTGTGTAAACGAATATAGATACTCATATGGAACCGGGATGAAGTCGTACAGGAATGAAACTTGATCCGATATCATGTAAACACCGCCTTAATTAATTAAACAAGTATCTTTTGGTTGGTTTCATTCCAGAAACTAACTTTCTATACCAATCCTATTTTTTTTATCTATTCAAATACTGACTAGTAAAAGCCTAAGAAAAGAACACAAGAGGTCAGTCTTTGTTGACGATAAAAATTGCCTCATGGCTCAACATTATTCGCAAATGCACCGTGGGTTTGATTAAGAACCCGGGTTTAGAACACTTCGACTAAAATAAATGACCACCGCCAACAACGCCATTACCAGTTTTGTCACAGGTTAAGGAAGGTTATAGTATTGTAACCGAAACTTTCTATGCTTCTATTAATATCTATGCTTTTAAAGATTTTTGTCAGTGTCAACTCGTAATCCAATTTACCACTATATATGCCTGACTGCAACCGCAGAATTTTTAAGTATAAACCTGATTCAAGTTCACTTAAGATAGCATACAAACAATCCATCTAGCCGGCTCGCTTTTAGGATACCATTTCTTGTCCTCAGTAATGATATCGTAGAGATAGAGAAATGAGAGAATACGGCGATAAAATTATATCTAACTTTCTACAACAAGATTTTACGTACAAGACTTGAGTTAAACGTCACAACAGAAAAACAATACAGTGCCTTACACAGCCTCAAAACATTCCTGTCAAATCAGTCAGTTTTCGTGAATTTCTCATCAGTCTTTGATTATCTGCTAATCATGTTCAAGTATTTTCTCTGGAATGTACTAAAATGATTTTTAAAAAAAGATGTTTCTAAACATATATTTTCCTGTTGTTAGTAAGTCTTGTTTTTTATCGGTAATCACCAATCTTTATATAAAAGATCTTGGCCGCACAGTTCATTGCATTTCCTGACCCCTAACTGAGATTCGTTAACACAATATAATTTTAATTTTCTAAGCAATTCATGCTAAAATATATTTAAATCATTCGAATGGTTGTGAAATCCAATACCTTGGACAGCTCATTTCCTTTGTGATGCTTTGTAAGCAATAAACGCTGAAAATAGATTCATCAATTTTTCATCAAAATAAAATATACATCAACTTTTTCAGCTCTTTTTTGTTTGATATATATTTTGAATCAAGATGCGCTGCTCGCACACTTAGTCTACAATAGCATAAATCCACCACTCAGTTGAAGTTTATAAAATAAACGAAATCACTGCTTTGCGATTTTGTAAGTTTGTTTTGGTTCAAAGCGAACAGCTTGAGTTCTGTTTCACAAATAAATTTTGATTTCGCAATCAAAACCAGATATATGCGTTCTTTTCGCTTTTTCCTAAATATAAACCCAACGATCGTAGCATCTGTAATATTTGTTATGTGTGGGTTCACAGTGACACAGTGCAGATTTGAGTCCACAAATCTCTTAAAAATTAGCGTCTGTCAGAGAAATATTTTTGCATCGGCTGCGGTTAGATCCTTGGGGTTGATCGAGTTTGTAATAATTTTTTTCATTACATACATTAAAATGTTAAGCAAGTAGTAGTGCAAAAATTTGACTGTAAACTTTTGGGGTAGTTTTTACAGAAGCTAAAAAAACAATATCCTTACTTAAACTAATAAAATTCGGTCGCTAAATGAATAATGACAATTACCTGTCGGCGAGAAATCCTCCAAAACTCGAGCCTAGAAGTGCGGCAAGTCCTTGTGCGAAGAAAACCCAGCTTACTCCATGTAGTTTTAGATGAGTTACACAACCTAATTCAAGAAGTGTTGGACCTATAACGGCCGCTGACATTCCAAATGTCAAAAAAGAACCACAGTAGCATACTGTCGCTTTCAGTTCCTTCAAGAACTCTTCTTCATTTCTGTAGTTGACAAATGGCGGACTTTTCGGTGAAGCTGTTTTTCCATTCTCCCTCTTAATTGTTGTTTCAAATATGCTTGGCACTTCACCCTTGAATATTTGGTCAAGCATATTTATTTTCCTAGGTTATCAACTCATCTTTGCATCAGGCTCTTGGTCAAAAAATTGGTTTCCTCAAGGAACGAACATGCAAAAGATATTTCATGCCAAGAAGTGCATTTCAGTAATAGAAGAATATTCTGTCCGCGAATCGAGCAAGCTTATTATTTGTCGGTTTGTGGCGTGATTCAGCTCAACGGAGAATTTCTATTTGAGAACTTAACTCTGTGATTCAGTTAATAGCATAGTTACTTTGCAGAATGGCCTTGAAAAACTAACAATTTTATCTTTGCCTGAGCTGTGTACAGTGCGCCACGAGCTGTCACTTAATTGCTTTGTACGTGGGATATTGAACCGATTCGTGCATTGTTTTGGTTTGTCCATTATTGCTGGGCAAATGAACTAGGATGTTGTTTGTTTCATCGAATAGAATGGAACATACGACATCAAAAATTTATAATTGCAAAACACATTTTTCATATACTCTCAGTTGTTTCTGTTCGCTTCTCACAAAGCTTTTTTAGAGAAAAAAGAAAGATAAAAAAGTACTCAGAAATTTTTATCTGATAAAAGCAAACTATTGTGATATACATACCACAAAAAAGCGAAAGCAGAATAGCTGATTTGAACCAATTCTGATGCAAAACAATTTAAGATTTTTAACATTTAACTGTATAACTATTACTCATAAAAAGCTATTTTCTCAATAGTTCGCTAGTTGAAAAATATCAGAACACTTCTTCATTTAAAAGTAAAACTGATTTCATAAAGGTGCTTTGGAAAGAATAGAAATCGAAAGACCGGGCTAAAAAATATTCAATGTGAGTCAATATGATAATTTCCAACGGATGTGTTGGTGTGAAATAATCTCATTCGATCAGGGGAGACTTTGAATAATTAAAATGTATAAAAATTGCTTCGAAATCACAAACGATTTGGGAAAGATTTTCGTTTGAAAAACCCGAATGTATCAATTGAATATTTTGATTTATACTAGAAACTGTGGACACCTTCAAACGAAGAAGACGTGAAGTTGATGTTATTTCCGCCTTTTGGATTCCTCGCATAAACCAAATGAGTGTAATGAATTAAAATCCATTCTCACAATTTTATTAACTGTGTGTAGTTAAACCAAGTAATTCGACCAAATTTAATACAATCTGACATTTTCATCAAATTAATAATTTGTCCATGCAAGAGAAGCGATTCAGATTTGCAAACATGAAAAAAGTTCCCGGATGAGAATTTTCAAACCGGAGAAACATTTCTTGACTAAAATCAGGATCAGTTAAAGGTTTGTGAGATGAGTAGACACAACCTTTCTGAAGACGTTAACGCAGATTGGTTATCTTATTCTTATTTTTGTTTCTTATTTATAATCTTTTGGACGAATTTCTTCGAGCCGGTCATTCATTTTTGAAGCGTTTTTATAGCAAGCTTAGCAACAAATAAGAAATTACACTATTCCTGAAATAATTAAACCAAGATTACATCTATAGTCCTAATGAATCAGTAAAATCTTCAACAGTATAAAAACGCACCAAATTTACTCCAATTTAAAAAAACAGGAAAAACCCACAACGTAAGGTTTGGAATGACTTCAGAGCGGTGTGTTACCAATCTCTGTTTATGTGTCAGTTCTATGAACTTGTTAAAGGTTCAGGTGAATCTTTGTATCACCACATGCTTTTCTTAACACTTTTCCCAATGTAGAATTATCCGTAAAGTTGCTGTGTGGTGTCTGCGATCCTTATAGATCATCTTGCAATAGAGCTAATAAAGTTACTATATATTTACCCTGTGATGGGTCAGTGTTTACCTATCTAAGCTATGAAAAGTTAGAAGCACTCCATGCACATTGAAACGGTTTATTCTTTAGACTAGGTAAACATTTGTTACAAATCAATCTGCTCAGAACCACACAGCTTTCAAACAATAGCGATTGCCTCGAATCCTTAGCAAAACTGCATTACTTGTTTGTGTTGATAGAGAATAGTTTTTCTCTCACATTACTTTTTAGAGGTCGTTGCTGACTTTAACCATGTTTTAACCGGGTAGGATGAGAGATATGGGGCAGTTTTACTGTAATGCTATTCCGCAATGATAAAAACTGGCATTGCATGCGAAACTTTCAGACTTTTGCTAAAAATAAGTTCTACGGACAATTCTAATTGCCATGAAGCTATTTCCTTTGCCATAGCAACCACATTTTCCCAAGTAAAATCATGTATTATCTATCTGACTTAAGACTGTCATGACATTTGTAACAAATTTCAAATCAATTACATTTCAGATAATTTTTTAACGTCATCAGAATTTTCACTATGGCGGTCATTTCATACTAATTACCAAAAGACACAATGTGGAATTATTAATTAAGTTACCAGCTTGCACGTTGCTAGCGCTAATATAAGAAAAGGTGAAAAGGGGGAGAAGGGATGTATCGTCCCCAGGTAATTTCAGCTAACAAAATCCTGGTAAAGGTAAGATTATATAATTTCAAAGTCAAAAACTGTAGGCTTAGTGCAGATGAAAACTAAACTGCTACAAGCTTTATAAAATGTAATCAAAGTAGAACGTTACATTGCTTTAGGAAAAATGATGATTTCTAGGGAGGTAAACGCACAAGAACATGATACTTCTGACTGCTTCGTAATTATAGGAATAGGCAAATATAGCTCTATTTCAATTTTAACGAAACATTAGATAATTTACAGTCGTAGCTTGGTTTTCCGTTTAAAGTATACCGTTTCTCATAATGAACTTCGCAGACCCTTAGAGAAAGAATAACTGGTCACAGAAACAGTGGAGAATCGGTCCTAAAGATTCACAATAGATCAAAGCACAGGCAAGATTGTAATGTTAGTTTCACGTTTATAGTTGTCTCGGTAGGTCTCTTCCAACAGATGTAGAGGAGATGGAAACCATTTGGGTGTATCGGTTCAAGTCAGTTTAGCTTTATGGCCTAAGTAGGGTTGATTCCAGTGTACTACGCACTGGTATCTCTTAATTTATTAGTAGTTACTTAACAAAAGTCATTTTATCGCAGCCGTTTGAAGTATTTGCTACTGAAGAGGACTGTATAGTCGAAAGGCCTTTGCATGGCCAGACACCAGACCCGAGTTTTGTTAATTTTGTCCTTGTGTTCATATTTCAAAGATATTTTCTTGAAGCAACTGCAAAATGATTTGCAGAGAATTCAACTCTCTCGTTTTAGCAGGAAACTTCCCGTATTTTGGGATCATTCCCGTCCTCTCATTTTGGCTTCAAAACCTCCCGTTTTTTTTAGTTTTCTTTGAAAAAGAGTCAATTCTGTTATACTTATTCTCCAAAATTGAGATGCTGTTGATCAAAACCTGACAGAACTGTAAAAATTCAAGACAGGTTATGTTCATTGTGGACTTTACAAATGACTAAACGTGGTCGCAATATAGTGGAAAATTCGTCTTCTTGAGCTAAAACGTCACCTATTTTGAGACAGAAAGCTCCTGACCTCCCTTAGGAACCATAATCAGGAGAAATTGTAAATCTCCCGTTTTTTGTCTCCGAAAGTTGGAAGCTCTGGATTCGCTCTTGACAACCGAAAGGACATTGACGGGAGAAGATTAGCCTTTTTATCTACTGGTGGAGTGGAAGATTTACAAAATGTTAATCAAACAGATTATTAATAAGTTGCTATATAGTAGCACGATTGACGCAGTAGAACTTTGACACTAAAGTTTCCTGTTGCTCATTGAGTACTAAGTTGAGTGAATTAAAGATGGTGTTAATAGGTTCCTCTATAGAGTTGTTGGGTGAACAAAAGATAATGGTTACTGTTGCGCTGCATCACTAGAAAAACAAAAAAATGTCAACAACATCCAATGAAAGTGAGCCATTTCCAAATGTTTTCAAAAACTCTCAAAGTAAATACAATAAAGAAAGATTCTCCAAATATGCTCTTTTATTTGATTTTTGAAAATGTCTAAAAAAACTTTACTTCCATTAACAAACCAATTAACAAAAAATGAAAGTAACCCCCCCCCCCCAAAAAAAAAACCAACTAAAAATCCTTGCGCTATGTAGCAGCACTTAATTCTATATAAGAACTGCTAGTTACTATAACTATAGGTGGTCAACATTACGGTCTTCCAACAAAACTACCCCAACCCTCCCCTAGGCAATAAAAAATCACCAGTCCCAAATAGGGTGAATCATTTTCAACAGTTATAGTCAAAGGAGGAAGTTATTTTTAAAACCCCTCTTATCTTTGTTTACTGTAACGCCAGGTTTTTTGCCAAAAAAAGATTGGTTAAAATGAGTTACTTGACACTAATTTGACGACGTCATCACTTATAATTCAGGAGGCCGAATATGCCAACTAGTTTTTGCTTTCAAAGATATTTTAGCCTTTCTTTAGAAATGATTTAAAACTTGCAATTTTACGTTTATGTTGATACTTCAAATTATTTAAAACACATTTAGTTTTGTCACTGTTTATAAGAATTGTTCAAAATGTTAGCAAAATGATATAAAAAATCCAAAACCTCAACAGTGCAGTCACAGCAAGGGAAATATTTCTTGGGACAGTAGTTTTGTGTTTTTTATTGTATTCCGCTACAAAATTAATATTTTTGAATGTATTTTTTGTTCCAATGTTGTTGGGGTCTTCTGGAATTCGGCTCGGTGATGGAATCCTCTCCATTAAAATCCAAGATAGGGTAATGTCTTCTATCCAAATTGGCAGGGCACCAGTATATTTGTACTTTTGCAAGATAAGATCATATAAACTTTTTGACAAAAATAAATGTCTACTTAATTTAACTCCAATAGAGTTATAAATGCGTTTCCTCGTTCGAAAACATAAGCGATATGGAACATCTAACAGATCCATCATCGAAGTATAACATTTTAACTCTCTGACGACGGGTGAAAGCCCAGAAACTCGAGTTAGAGTAAAACTTTTTACCGATCTTAACGATTATATCAAGCTCTAGCACTGCTATAGAGCACTCTTTTAAATCACCGAAGTTTTACCGCCATGTGGAACATCTTATATATTTAATACCGTACGTGAAAGGTTTGAACCCAGTTGAGCCAATGATTGTAGTTGATTGATAGTCCGGGTTTGTGTAGTCTTGAGAAGGACTGTTGTTGGATACGACTGACGTTTCCACAACCTGTGTTGAAGTCATCTTCAGAATCAATTGATCTGAATATGACTTCCACACAGGTTGTCGAAACGTCAGTTACAACCAACAGCAGTCCTTCTCAGGACTTCACAAACCCCGACGATCAGCCATTCACAAACATCTTGTATATTGTTGTGATAATGTCTTGTAAACCACTCCCAACTAACTTTCACTTCTCCGATTCAATCCTCAGTTATCTTCATCAGTGATTTCTCCCACCTAGCTCTTTATTATGCATCAAATATCCTTTTTACATGTTTATTATTAATATTCATATTAACTATTCTGTAAAACTTCAAACGGAGTGTAAAGTTGAACACATTGTCTCATTTCTGAATTGCGAAAGTCAAGTGGTTTAAGTTGAACTGTTTTAGCTCGACGCTTTCCAGTGTTAATCCTAAAATGTCAACAAAATTGAAAGTACTTAACAATTTCCCCAAAATATTACAACTCTAGAACAACATTAAACCCTTATTGGTTAATTATCCCTGAACTGTTAGCGGAACAGTGTCTATAAATGGAGTGTGAGCATCAATCTTGGGCGAAGGAGGAGTCTTTGGATACCCTGTTGTAGCCGTAGTTGCGTTTGTACCCTGACCACACCACACAAACCAGAAGAAACCCAGCCAGTCTGCAGAAAGAAAAAGTATTACATGTTGACAATTCAGATAATTGTCTCCAGTGAAATATAAGAATATCTTTGGCAGCAATGCCATCAACGAACACATTGACTCTCCGCACGTCTATCATAATCTTAAGAATTTTTACATGTCAGCAAGAGCCCCTCCCTATCCACAATATATTCCTGAAAAGAAGCACTGATCAGATACTTTTATAGTAGTTAAACCTGCACTCTTTGTATGACCTTCACATTTATTTCCTACAAACTATAATTGTTGGTTAGTCAAATAATCATTTTAATAGGGAACTACAAATCAGCGGATTGGGACGGAAGGCATGGGCTTGTGTAATTCACAACTAAAAGAAAGTAATACTCCGTTCATACCAACGCCTAAACATGTCTTAGGCTATGTTCACACTTGGTGCCCGAGCACTAGTGCCTGGGCACCGGCACCAAATGGTGTTGTGTTCACACACGGAGTTTCCATGATATCAACATCACTTAAGTGCCAG
>JAOBYH010041116.1:0-12202 GCA_025403525.1 Umimayanthus kanabou | reverse complement strand
TTGCATGGGTATTAAAGAAAAATACACTGCTTAACAGCCAATCAGAGGCCAGTATTTTTTGTAGGTGTGGTATTAAGGAAAAAACTACAATGTGTGATATTACCAGTCTGAAGATAGTAAGACTGCTAGGTTTATACAGGATAATAAAAGATAAAAAATAGAAAATAATTATTAATGATAATTAATGCACCCTTTTTAACATTTTACATCTGCTTGTTTTTTCATCTAGATCAGTCTGCTTATCAGTGTCAGATTGCATGTCAAAATAAAAATTCCTGATATTATGAGACAGTTGTAGAATATTTTTACTTTCAGCAATGCCTACCTTGGAAGAATCAAGGTATTGCTTGTGTGGGGCCTGGGTGTCAGCAAAGTCTCTGAAAGGACTGAATCTGCAGTTCCTGGTCTCTGAAAAACATAAAAAACAACAAACAAGTATTCAAAGTGTTGTTTGGCCTAACAATTTAAATTACAATGGGGGAAGAGGGATCCAGTGCTCTCATAAATAGCCTATACCTGTGTGCATGTCCCAGGGGCCCCACTCACATATTTTAATAATGGAGGGCCTGAAGGATTTTTTGGGTCTGAAATTTTGGCCAAAAGGGATTTTTTTTTTGGGAGGAGGGGGGGTGAAAGGGTCTGTGGATCAGCAGGTTTGGCCAAAAATTTCCTTCGGATTGCGGATTTCAACAAAAGTTTCAGCAGATCTGCGGATCCAATAATCTGATGGATTCAGATTT
This sequence comes from Umimayanthus kanabou, assembly GCA_025403525.1. Classification (NCBI taxonomy): domain Eukaryota; kingdom Metazoa; phylum Cnidaria; class Anthozoa; order Zoantharia; family Parazoanthidae; genus Umimayanthus; species Umimayanthus kanabou. The sequence goes on along the minus strand of JAOBYH010041116.1, from coordinate 11,462 downwards.
TGGCAAAAATGTAGTGTGGATTACGGATTGAAAGCATAATTCTAGCTGTTAATCGAACCATCCATTACTTTTCTGACTGAACATAATCTATCCAGCAATAATCTATCCCAATGTCTTTATTGCATTAATCACAAATTTGAACATTCTAATGTGCTAATACGAGTTCATAGTCGAGCATAATACCTTTATGTGAATAATCTTTTTGAAAAGCTCTTTTTTTTGTCATTTTCTGCTGAACCCTTTGTGGATTCGGATTTTACTTTAAAAAACTCTGGATTGGCGGATTTGGCACTGAAATTGTGTGGATCAGCGGATCCTGTACTCCCTTTTCACCCCCCCCCCTCCCTTTTTTGGGTCTATGAAAGACCTGGGATTTTTTTGGTCACAAAAAAACATATTAGGGATTTTTTTGGGTATTGTATCTTTCTTCAGCTCAAATCAACAATAACATAAGTGCTATTTACAGCTTGTGTGGGATTTTTTGGGTATGCTAAAAAAGTAGGGATTTTTTTGGGTAAACAATTTCTGAAGTTGGGATTTTTTTTGGTATAAATATGAACCTCTGTTGGACCCCCCCCCCCCCCATCATTAAAATATCTGAGTGGGGTCCCTGGGGTGCATATACTGGGATGTGCTATCTTCAGGCTTGTCGATTAATAATAATTAAACAGGGTGGGTTTTTTCAGGCTTGCAGTTTTGAATAAGGTATATGCATGCATGTATACCATTCCTTAGTTAACCTTCTAGCAGGCTTACACTATGCATATGGGTGAGGGTGAAAAAATGTTTGTGAGTGAAATAATTTGGTTTCTCTTGCTAGCAATTGTTTCTTCCTCCTCACCCACAAGTGAGCCAACTAACAGGCTAAAAAAATGATTCCGTTCTGTCACTGCCATTAACAGGCATTACTACTAGACAGCTGGATCTACTCCTGGCAAATTTTAGGTCATAAACATGGTATCACTTATATGTTAAGTCATAAGCAGTACTTAAGTGTATAAAAATTAACATTTTTGTCGTGAACATAGTCAGAGTAAGATAAACTGGATGCCACTTCATACCAAACATTGTTTGAGGACACCCCCCTCCCCTCAGGATAAATACCGGTATGGTATAACTGCATTCAGCTGAGGTATTATATATACACTTACATTTGACAGTGCTTGTACAAGACTACCAGAACCATCCATATTTCTAAGAAAATCTTTATAAAATTTCATCTTGACTTTTGATTCTCTGATTGACAACCGTCCTATCCCTGAAAAGTTGAACTCCACATTTCTCTTGCTTTGAATTGATCTTGCCAATGCTTGTAACACCTCTTTCACACAACTTTCCACTGTGTCCCGGTCAAATGGAGTCTCATTTGATAATGCAGCAAAGTTTAGCTGCACAACAGGAATTTGCCCTACAAAGAAAAAACAAAAGGCACAAATTATTAATATTATTGAGTTCATAAAATTTTTAAGGAATCAGTATTGAATAACCAAACAAATACCTTTTTTAATGATTGTAATTTGAATTATGTTCAGAAAAATCCTGAAGCACTTTTTAAAATTAAATATAGTGACTGATTACAAGACTCACTTGAATTTTCATCTGATCTAATGAGTAAAAAAAGTTAATTTAACAGATAACGATGACTTTCTTTATTGCTGCTAAAAATGGCTCTTATATAAAACAATCCTGATTAAAAGCAACATTACAATGGGTTCTATATAAATAATAGATTTTGTGTAAATTGAAATCGAATTACTTTTCATATTTTTAAAACAGTATTTTTCTCTCTTTCAATTATTTTGAGACTAAGATAAATACTCATCAAACTGGACATGACCCATTTCTGTTATTCAACGTTTTTCTAATGCCTCATAACTAAAGGTAGATATAAAACTTAGAGTGACTTTTTATTTGTACCTTTCTTCGGTCGGGATCTAGTTTTCTACTTTTTTAATTATCAGTCTGAGTCTATATTCAAATGTAAATGGTGTAATGAAGTTGTTGTGTTGCTAGAAAGTTTTTATTGCAGGCTCTTATCAAACGAAATTCGAGTGCATTAATTTATTGTTGTTCCTAACCAATACAAAAGGCATAATGAATTATCGTGGTGTTGATATGCAAATATAAATGAAATATGAATGAAATGTACGAGACGCGTACGCGTGATGTCAACGATACACATTTTTAGAGTAATGACTAAATGAGTAATATTATGGAAAAACTGCTCGGTTTTCGCAATAAACACAATTTAGTTTGGTCATAGAGTTCTCGCCCTTGAATTTTTTTATTTTCAGTGCGAACTGACTTGCTTATTTATTTATTTTTTTTAAAAAAAAAAAACATCCAGCGTGTTAATATTAAATCTGAGGTGACAATGTCAAACGTCATGTGTTTGCGCAATGAGCTCCATAACAAAAGGTTCTAATCGACTGCACATTGATGTGTACTCGCAAAGTGATGCTTCCAGGGCTAGCCCTGAAAAGCAATAGTAGAAAAAATATCTAGCAACAAAAATTGGTTAAATTAAAAATTTGCTGAAGCAAATTTTAGTTTTTCAGAAATGTACTGTGCAGTCACGCGAGGAAATCAACAACCAGTTCACAGTTGCCAAGGTTGTGGCCATGGATTGCGCATTGCCTTTGTATACATTCATTAGCTAGATGTAAACCAACTCAGATCTCGAGTATAAATGCTTTGAATCACAGCTTCACGACGGAATTAAAGTACTGTAATTTAGGCAAAAGTCTCATGCCATGTTTATAAGTATTAAACGTACCTGTTGTGTGGTGTTTCGTGAAGCTCAGCGCGTGAGTCATTGCAAATTTCTCCGATACCATAAACACTGGGCGCTGTATTAGAATGTATTTGTTATTTCCTACATCCAGTTTTTTCTGTGTGAAAGTAAATGTTCCTAGCCCCGGAATATTGACACCCTGGCGAAATAAAGTAACAGAAGTCAATGATTAGAACTGAGAAATGAGCGACTTGGTTTTAGAATCAAGTACATTCCATTTAATGCACGTGCGCAAAGTGGAAGTCGATCGTAAAGCCAACGTGACAAAGTGTCTATCGAATGCTCACCTTTTGAAGTCCCATCTGTCTCTCGATGTACTGAGAAACGTTGTCCCATACATTAACAACATCTGCAGATCAAAGTAAATGTAGTTTTGATAATAGTTTTTTCAAGACGAAAAATATTTTTTGTTTGGGGAAACCAGACACTCAAGTCTTGGCAGAATAGAAAAGTCAGATGCGCTTTTCGATGAAACTTACCTTCTTCTGTAAGCTTTGGAATGGCAGAAAAACGGTTTCGTTTAGCTTCAGTAACTAAATTGTGCATTACTTCAGCCATTTTGGCTGGATATGCTGAAAAGTTCCTCAAAATATAACAAAACTTTGTGGTGTTCGATTGTTCTTCGTCCTTCGAACTACATCTGATACTGGTAGTTGCGTGGCAACAAGGAGCGTCGACTTGCATAATTTCCTTGGGGGTAATTAGAAGTAATTATCCATTGTCTTGTTTGGTAATTTATTATCAAGTCAGAACAGAGTTCCCAAAATGCAACAAGTGACTGCGGTTCACAGATCCTTTCGGGAAGCAAAAGGAGTTAAAAATACTTTTTCCAACAGGAATAAGCCTTCTTCTATTAGGATTTAAGAATACAACTATTTTTTGTTTATTTTTTAAACTCCCGCACCGTAGCAAAATAAAATTAAAAGCAGGGACGACTCAGGGCCCGATTACATCGATCGAGAATTTCAGCCCGGGCTGAGATCTCAGTCCGGCTGGGCGGGTTGAAATTTCAGCCCGGTCTCTTTAGGAAATGTTAATAAAAACAAGTTTTAATTTACATTAAAGACATTTCAGCCCAGTTAGCGCCTACCGGGCTGGAATTTTCAGCCCGGTCAAACGGGCTGGAATCAGTTTCCATGCAATCGCAATAAATTTCAGCCCGGGCTGAGGAGGCCACTATTCCGCGTCTACGTTGTGATTTGAACAGCGAAAAAATTCGGTTGTCATTTTTGTTGCGACTAGAGATTTTCCCGCGCAACGTTTAAAAACTCCGCCCGGGCTGCGTTTCGCCATGTAATCGGGAAAAAAAAACATTTAGTTTTCCCACTGGGCTGAATCTCAGCCCGGGCTGAAATTCGCCATGTAATCGGGCCCTCAGTAGGAGAGTCGTTCTTTATTAGCAAATTAGTAATTTTCTCATGATAAATTACAACGTCTTTTGCTCCGCATGACTATCCGTCGCAATCACATCGAATAATATCTCCATATAATTTGAATTTTCCAAAACATGGTGAAGTCAAATGTTTCTAAACATTTTTAAGGGAAGGGGTATTTATAATCTTAGTATAAAGATGTTTTTAAAACGTAAAAACAATATTAAGAACTATTAAGAAGTCAGGCCCAAACTGTAGCTCAGATCTATCAAATCTCACTTTTTCAACTGGAACTGTTATTTATTAAATGTGCAAGGTGTAAATTGTATTCACAGGTGTTCTCAGTTTCTTGAGTCCAGGACGTTATATCCCGTCAAAACGAGCGCGTAAATAAAATAACCGACCAAAACTGAAAGAAATCGATTAAAACACGATTGTCATCAGTTCAATTCTCCATACGGGCTGATAATAATAACTTTCTTTTAAATACAGAAACATAAACAAGGTGTACGTATTAGGAACGTTGATCCCTTTTTATTGGCGCGGTTGACGCTACGTGAAAGGCGAACAAAATGTTTAATTGTAGAGACATAGACACATCTAACACAAACCCGCTGCGGTTTAAACGGGACTAGGGGTTTTAGCTGCGTACATTATCTTGGACGCCTTATTATTAGGTTAGACGCCTTATCTTGGACGCCTAAATCTTTAGTTAGACGCCATATCTTGGACGCTTTATGTTTGCCTCTTATTCAAGACTGTGAACACCCGTTGCGCAGGCGTATAGTTTTTCTTTGTGTTTTCCATCGATTTTCTAGTTTATCACTCAGACGGCGGACTAACTATAAAGCAAAAATTCTGCTTGTGCCGGTTTGTTACGAGCTATCCATTGCTAGGCTGAGTACGATGTGAAGGCGCGAACCACTTATACTAGCAGTTTATGTCTAATGTATAAAGCCGCACTCGTTTGAATGGGGAAGTTTGCATTTGTAAGCTGCATCTTATTTCCCTCGTAAAAGTGCCCCTAATATGTAGTTATTATTGCCTTATCAGCAGTACAATGTCCTATTTTATTTTCTGTTTTTACACGCCCCTCTCTTGTAAATACCTTAATTCATCAGTTTACCGAAGTGAAATGTTGTTTGTATCTTTTGACACACAGGACACTGTTTTTATGTACCGAAAATAACAAAGGGAGAAAATGTTTTATGAGATTGTTGTGTTACAATTTTGTTTGAGAAACCGATATAACACTCCCCTAAGAAAAAAGAGAAATGCTGTAGAATACAGGCGAAACAGTTACTGATTTAGCGATTACAGTAAAAGGCTTGAGCCCGAGAGATCGTTCTGTCATCTATCATGAAAACACTTAGTTTAGGAAGCCAAATCTAGACACGCAATCTGCATTTGAGTTACCGTTAAAAGCAGGACCCGCGAACAACCAGTCAAGGTCGTGTCCATGCACAAAGGCCCTGTTACACCGGAGAATTGCACAGTGTAACATGGGTTGTCTCGCAATTTTTTTTGTTGCGCAAAGCGTTGCACGAAGTAGAACTCAGCTCTACTTTTCGCAACGGATTGCAGCGACTGGCAACACCACTGCAGTGTATCACCCCCAGCAACTTTTCTCGCAATTTTACGGTAGTTTTAACAAGGGCGCATGCACACACTTCTCGTTTTTCGTTCCGAGGTGCTCTGGGTACGAGAACAAGTTTATCCAAGATAGTGGCTTAGCTTTCCGGTAGAAAAAGTGACTCTTCAATTGATTTTAGTGATATATAATGTTTCATATTCAAGGACAAGCTCCTGGACGCCATCTTGAATATCGCGCACCAAATCAAGTTCCCCCAGGCCCAGCCTAACCCGGCCAAAAATATTGCATTGCGAGTCAAGTTGCTGATAAGATTGCGCGTAGAAGCGTCTGTTTAAACTGTGTGGAAGTCACCTTCAGAGCCAAACCACACAGGTCCTTCTCAGCTCTGCATTCACCCGGACGATCAACCATCCACAAACAATTACTGATTATCAGTAAGATATCTAAAATGTGGACTGCTCAAAAGGGGGAGACTAGACCCAGACTAGAACGACCCATAGACAAGCTGTTTATTGCCTTCACTGACCGTGCTTATTTGTTTGCCTTTTTCCAGATAGTTTGAATTTCGGTTTACATCACTGTGGTGTGCTAACGTGTTTCAAACCTAATTAAATATCAACGTATGCGTATAGTTATCCAGGGAGGAAGCTGGCGTGTGCTCTGCATAAGTTTTTATCAATTCAGTGGAATACCGTATTGTCAAAGGTCGCTGCAAAATCTCTTTTTTGGTTTCTGCTGTACTTCAGCAAGATCTGTTTATCTACATCCTAGTCCAGTTCTGGCCCCGTTTTTTCTTCGGGGGACTGAGCTCGGAGCGCAGCGAAGAGCGAAGAAAAAAAGGGGCCAGAACTGGACTATCTACGTCCTCGAAAACCCAAAGCGTGAAGAGGAGAAGGCATCGCTCATTGTTCCCTCTGCGTCTCACATCGTTTTTCGCATCACCCCTTTCCCTCTCCACTTTCCCGACGCCCTCACCCCTATAACAATTTAATTGTTCAGTACTCTTTCGTGTAGTTTATGTTCTTGAATTGAAGCTCAAACGTTTACTTTTCCCAAAATTATATCAGTTTTGTTAGAATTCTCTCTTTATTGCGAAAAAATTCACTGATAACTGCAGCGACTTATTCTTCGCGGAAACGTCGGGTGTTTTGGACTTCTGGGGTGAACACTGTACAGAATCGCTTCAACTGTCGGTGAAAGTCTTTCATCTTTTGGTCGTGCTGTTGAGGATGAAAACAGAAGAACCTTTTGTAAACATGTATTATTGGAAAATGAGAAATACAGCAGCAAGTTTGCAGCTGAAGCAAAATAAAACTAATTAAAAGATCAGTCTACGATATACTGTTTCTGGTCATCCCTGCTGTTGCATGTTTGAATATATGATCTCTTTTGCCCACTGCCGAAAAAATCTAGTACTGAGGGGACAATGGTTAGGAAATTCAGACTGACTTTAACTAAGTTGGAAAGGTCAAACGCTATTACATGCAGCTAATTGCATTAATTGGTAAAATAGTACTTACAGCTTGATCAGGGCTAGCAAAAAGCTGGTGTTTTAGTCCAAGTACTGAACTCCCTAAAGCAAAACAATAAAAAACTATTGCTAAAATGACAAATACATTTTCAAAAAGCACAGGAAAGTTAATAAAATAATATTGACATAGCGTTGTACATTAAGAGCTGTCAAAACTGAACGATAACATAAGCTAAGTTTTGACTTGGCTTGGTAGCATTAAAGTCATTTCCAATTCTGGCACAGTGGTTCCCTTTACCGCATCGTGCAGTCATTGATTCTTCATATAGCATAATGGCTACCACAGCGTCTTCCTCCAACACCTAGTGAAGATATCAATAAATATTGAGTCAATATACAATGCTCCTTTGTAACAGTCTATGAACGAAGCCGAAAAAATTTTGTAGCTTACCTCCTGTCGCATGCTTAACTTTGCATGAGCTGCTGCCATGGAGGTCCTACGGAAAAGGGAATTCTATAGTTAACCAGTCGTAGCTTCATAACCACTGAAAGACTAGTTTTGAAAAAAAACCTGTTTTTTTCTCTCTTTACGGGTAAGCTGTAAATGGGTTTTTGTCAACAAAGGTTGATATGATATGTTTTTCGCCCGAGTGGTTTTGATGAGTAGCTGGCGTTTCGAGCAGATACTCCTCTGACGAAGGGCCAACGCTCGAAACGTCAGCTATATACCAAACCTCAGTCGGCTCTGACGAAGGGCTAACGTTGGAAACGTCAGCTATACACCAAACCTCAGTCGGCTCTGACAAGGGGCTAACGCTCGAAACGTCAGCTATACACCAAACCTCAGTCTGCTCTGACAAAGGGCTAACGCTCGAAACGTCAACTATACACCAAACCTCAGTCTGCTCTGACAAAGGGCTAACGCTCGAACGTCAGCTATACACCAAACTAGCTCTCGGGCTTAAAACATACCATACCAACTTTTGTTGATCAAAACCGATTTGTAGCCTCATAAGGACGTACCGCAATGATATAATCGCTGCTGATCATCAACTTACATAGTTTGCACGGCTATTAGAGGAGTCCTCCCTCGCTGTGAGTCCAGACACCTCGCTCTTCTGCTGCCAACGTAGAAATTCTGGATGAGATCCTGTGCAGCACTGGTTAGTGTCACTTGTTGACTGCTGGCGCACTTTAGGAACTGTTCAATCAAGGTTAAAGACCGATAATGACTACCCATAATGCTTTAGGCTTTGTCGGCATATCAAAATTGATTCTGGTGAAAACATTGTAACAAAAAAGAGGATGGAAATGTGTTCCAGCAACTGGAAAAATATATTGTTGTCTCATTACTTCATGGTCCACGAAAACTTCCTGAACACTCAGCTGTTTGTGAAGAAGCATTTCTGTGCCAATTCTGTCACAAATTTCCACCGGAATCAATTTTAAATGTTATTTGAATAGCATAGAGTTAAGGAAGAAGAGTTGACATTTTTAGCATCTGAGTTCGATTAGACAAAAGTTCGAAGAATTGTCAACATTATTTCTCTACTTAACTATGCGAATCATTTCCAACTTTCTCACTCCCATGATTTACCTTGCCGTTTAATTTTTAATAAGTAATCTCTGTTTTTCTTAAACCACTGAACTGACTGACGAAATTCTTTGTGATAAGTATTCTAAAACACTTTATTTTTGCCCAGCTAAAGACCGCGGAAGCCTAAAGGTGCGATGTAATGCTTTCATGTTTACGTTTAAAAGAAAGAGAACAAAATGGCCAAAATGGGTTTGGTATTACCTGAAACAGATCGTCGTCCGATAGGAAAAAGTCAGCTTCTCCACCTTCGAATGCTCTATTCAAAGTTGCTGAAGCAGTTTGGTCAATTCCATCATTGTAACAACTTGAAGAATCCCCCAGAAAGTGTGAAATATCAAATCGGCTAAATAGAAACAAAGTTGTGGGATGTATAGAATCATTGTACTTCTATTAACTAATATGACTGAATAATAAATATCAACGCAGATAGATATCCATTAAAAGTTTGTTAAACAAATTCATTACTTCATAACAAGATTATAATTGGTTGTACGTCATGTACAAAAACATGCTATTTCCTTTTTTCTACAATCAAAAACGTCAAAACAGCATCAAAACAAAATCCCGCTTTGCACAAAATAAGTAAAAAATATACTATAAACTGACTTTGCACAACACTGAACGCTATATATAATGTTGATAGTATTGTGAGAGGAACGAGGTGTTCTATTTGGTTATTCCCCAAATGACAATCGACCCATTACAGTGGGTAACTTAAAAAGAACCAATACTCAATACTTTTTTAAACTGTAGTCAAAGGTTGTATTGATAACAGATCTAGTACTCACTCTGTTAAAGCTTTCGGTGCTGCATGAATCTCCTATGAAAACGAAATAGCAAAAAAAATGGTGTTACGAAGTAGTTGTTGTTAAAAAGAGAGAATTGCGAATTGCTTTATGATAACACGACCCTTTGAAACACAAGTATTGCCAGCCCTTCGCATACTGACATCTAAAGCAATCACTTAACTGTAACAAACCGAAATGTTCGACGCTTTACCGAGAAAAGAAGGAGACTGTTAATGACACTCCTACCAAGAACTATGTTTTCATGACCATACTCGTAGTCGATCCTTTCATCGGCAACTGACATTGTCAGATGAAATGTTGGGTAGCTTTGCTACCTAGTTAAGTTTTGGATTATTGGTGTTTATATATCCAGTAGTAATAAAAAAAAAACACTGCCAGTATAGACATAAAAACAAGAGTTCGGCTTTAATATTTTTAGTGCTGTATTTAATAGATGCATTGACTTAAACGGACTATATTAAGAATAGCTATCTTTCATATCTGTCTGTTTTTGTAGCCATCAGTTTTTAAATTTGAAATCCCTGAACGGCGACGTTACATCAGTATTATGATGAATTGACGTTTTTGTTTTTTCTTGACATACATTTCTTGCACTCAAATGTAAAGAACCAACCTTTGGAATAGAAGAGAAATCATCTGCTACTGTAGCTGCTTTCTGTTCCACTTCAGCACAAGCCCAAATGGTAGACTTTAGAGGTAGAATCATTTGCTGCTGTTGGTTTAGAGAATACCTTCTCGGGATGTCAACTGAAATTTCTTTGTTTTCCATCACTGTATCGCGGGTAGAGAAAAATAATGCGGTAAAACTCGTGCTTGTTTTAACATTTAGATAAATTTCAAGAACGGCTTTCTTTCATAATAGAACTCGAACTTTTCTAAATACCGTTTTGTAGCTTCTCTTTCTGCTCTTTCCTCAGTGCAGCGATGTTTCGTATGAAACAGACTCCATTGTAAGCTAAAGGGATGCATCCCGCTGAAACGAAATTTCCAGATTTAATAGAACGGACACGAGTTTTTGAAATAGTTTCTTGATTTGTTTGTTATGCTCCTTGGCGAGCGAATTTTTTGAGTAAATATTTACCTAGCCGACCACCATTATCGTCTCTGTCATCAATACCATTGCCGTCATCGTCGCGATCATAACGCCACGACTACTACCACCATCACCTACGTCATCATCGTTACCACCACCACAACCATCACTGCTACCATCATCATGATCATCATCATCGTCGCCATCACAACCATCATCATTATCACCGTTACCATCTGATCATCATCATCATCATCATCACTACCATTATCATCATCAACTCCACCATTATCATCATTATCACCGTTACCATCTGATCATCATCATCATCATCACTACCATTATCATCATCAACTCCACCACTATCATCATTATCACCGCTACCATCTGATCATCACCATTATCATCACCTCCACTACCAACATCATTATCATCGTCACCGTTATATCACCAGCACCATTACGACCATGACTAAGTCAATGAACATGGACATGGACATGAACAGTCATATCTCCAATGTCACAAGTACTTTTACCTCCACGTCTTACCCAACCCCTATTCACATTCTAAGATCTGAAGTTTTAATGGTGAGGGTAGTGATACATTTGGAAACACTGACAGTGTAAGTAATATTGATAATATATAACGTGATGATATTGATAGTAAAAATGTTACCCTTAAATATAATACTTTTGCTGATGATGATAAAATTAATAAAATGTCTTGTTTAAAGCGCAGTGAGTGAGTTGTAGATGTATGTACATGTCCAAACGCGTTGTTTACAGCAATTG
>JAOBYH010041115.1:0-19949 GCA_025403525.1 Umimayanthus kanabou | reverse complement strand
AAAAAAACATTTTGCCCAGTTACGGTACTGTATACTGTTTTAAAATATTGATGACTGTTCTCCAAATCCCTGATACAATGGCGGAACATGTACCGATTGAGTCGACAACTACACACACTTTGTTTTTGGACAATGAAAAAACCTTGGAAACGAACAACTTCAGCTCAAAGGCGATTTCCAACTGAAAGATAAACCAAATTAACTCAATTTGATTTTTCTGCTTAAAGATATCCATGACTGCTCTCCAAACCCCTGTCAAAATGGTGGAACATGTACGGATGGAATCAACAACTACACGTGTTCTTGTGTAGCGGGCTATACTGGCTACAACTGTTCAATGGGTAAGTTCATAGATACTTGCTTTGTGCCTGGCCAAAGAAGAGATATTTGAAATTAACAACTCTAGCTTGAAAGCGAGTTCATGCTGAAATAAATAATCAACAATAAAGTCAACTCTTTTTTTTTCTTAAAGATATTGACGACTGTTCTCCAAACCCCTGTCAAAATGGTGGAACATGTGCGGATGGAATCAACAACTACACGTGTTCTTGTGTCGCGGGGTACACTGGATACAACTGTTCAATAGGTAAGTTCATAGATACTTGCTTTGTACCTGGCCAAAGAAGGGATATTTGAAATTAACAACTCTAGCTTGAAGGCGAGTTCCTGCTGAAATAAATAGTCAACATTGGAGTCACCTATTTTTTTGCTTAAAGATATTGACGACTGTTCTCCAAACCCCTGTCAAAATGGTGGAACATGTACGGATGGAGTCAACAACTACACGTGTTCTTGCATAGCGGGCTACACTGGGAGCAACTGCTCAATAGGTAAATCTATAATTCGTGACATTCTTTTTTATTTATTTCTGTTCTAATAATTCAAACGGACTGACTAAGAGACTGTTCCTAAACTTATGTTGTGATGGTGGGACATGCACACAAAGAATTACTGCTTTTAGCATTATTGCGTAATTTTGGTCAATTTAGAAAATGGAACCTCTGACGTCATTCTTGCGGAAAACACATTTTTTAATCGCGTTCTTTCGAAGAGTGGAACAGTATATCTGACGATGTTTGGAAAATTTTCAGCAGAACTACTTTTTTTGCAGCTCAATTTTAACTATTTATGATCACGCGCAAGTCAAGGGCTTCACACGGGATTTAATGAATTGAACTTATACTTTTTGCTGTTACCAGATATCCATGACTGCTCTCCAAACCCCTGTCAAAATGGTGGAACATGTACGGATGGAGTCAACAACTACACGTGTTCTTGTGTAGCGGGCTACACTGGCTACAATTGTTCAGTAGGTAAGTTCATAGACACTGCCTATGTTTCTCGCCAAAGAAAACAATCTTTGAAACGCACAACTCTAGCTTGAAAGAGAGTTCCTGCTGAAATAAAAGTCAATTATTTTTTTTGCTTAAAGATTATGATGACTGTTCTCCAATCCCCTGTCAAAATGGTGGAACATGTGCGGATGGAGTCAACAACTACACGTGTTCTTGCATAGCAGGCTACACTGGGAACATCTGCTCAATAGGTAAATCTATAGTTTATATGTCGTCTTAATTAGATCTCATTATCAATGTGAGTTCTACTAATGCAAACGAGCTAACAAAAATTGAAATTTCATTTCTATTTAAATAGGCTGAGTGTCATGATGGTGGAATATGTACGGATGGAGTGCACCTTTGCCACGTGTTCCTTTATAGTAGAATATACTGGTTATAAATGTTCACTAGTTTCACTTAAGACCATATCCTTTCTTTCCAATAAGATTTTCTTAATTAGACAGAAGGTTCGTAAGATCCTGGATTCACAGCCTGCTTCGTTATAACCGTCCTTGTTTTGATAGACGATCTTTTTCTTTACTACAAAACTTAAACTTCCTCATGTAACTACTGTCATTACGATGAAACTTAATAATGAATGGTTTGCTACTTTTGCTTTCAAAACAGATCTTTGACCAAGTTAAAAAATAAAATCATCTCTCTGTCATTCATGTGGATAACGAATCGTTCAATTGCATTCTTTCGAAGAGTGAAACAGTATATCTGGTGACGTTTAGAAAATTTACAGCAGAACAACACTTTCGCAGCTCTATTCTTTTAAGAATAGTTCAAAACTATTTACGCTCACGCGTTAGCCGACGGCTTGTTACGGGATTTTAACAAATTAAACTTATGTTTTCTGCTGTTACCAGATATCAATGACTGTTCTCCAAACCCCTGTCAAAACGGTGGAATATGTACGGATGGAATCAACAACTACACGTGTTCTTGTGTAGCGGGCTACACTGGCTACAACTGTTCAACAGGTAAGCTCATAGATACTTGCTTTGTTTCAGGCCAAAGAAAATAATATTTGAAACGAACAACTTTAGCTTGAATTTCCTGCCGATATAAACACTCAATAATAAATTTAAAAGTCGACTAAACTTTTTACCTAAAGATATAGATGAATGTTCTTCAAACCCCTGCCAAAATGGTGGAACATGCATGGATGGAATCAACAACTACACGTGTTCTTGTGTAGCGGGCTACACTGGCTACAACTGTTCAACAGGTAAGTTCATAGATACTTGCTTTGTTTCTCGTCAAAGAAAATAATATTTGAAACGAACAACTCTAGCTTGAATTTCCTGCTGATATAAACACTCAATAATAAAGTGGACTAAACTTTTTACCTAAAGATATCGATGAATGTTCTTCAAACCCCTGCCAAAATGGCGGCACATGTACGGATGGAGTCCATAACTACACGTGTTCTTGTGTAGCGGGCTACACTGGCTACAACTGTTCAATAGGTAAGTTTATAGATACTTGCTTTGTTTCTCGTGAAGAAAGGAATCTTTGCCGTGAAACGAACAACTCTAGCTTGAAGGCGAGTTCCTGCTGAATTAAATACTCAACATTAAAGTCAACTAATTTTTTGTATAAAGATATTGACGAATGTTCTCCGAATCCCTGTCTAAATGGTGGAGCATGTACGGATGGAGTCAACAATTACACGTGTTCTTGCGTAGCAGGCTACACCGGGATCAGTTGCTCAATAGGTAAACTTTATACGTCTTCTTAGTTAGATCTGATTATCAATTTGAGTTCTACCAATGTAAAAGAGCTCACAGAAGTTGAAATTTCATTTCTAATTGAATGAACTGATGTCATGATGTCGGAACATGTGCGGATGCAGTGCACGTTTGCCACCTGTTCCTTTATAGTAGAATATACTGATTGTAAATGTTCGTTAGTTTCACTCAGTTCCATAACCTTTCTTCCCAATAAGGATTTTCTTAATTAGACAGAAAGATCGTAAGATCCTGCTATAATACCCTGCCTCGTTATAGCCGTCCTGGCTTTGATAGACCACCTATTTACTTTCTAAAAAAACTGAAATTTCCTCATGTCAGTACTGTCATTACGAATGCACAATAGTGGAAGCTCGTTTGCTACTTTTGGTTTCAGAACAAGTTTTTGGCAAATTTAGAAACTAAAACTATTTCTCACGTAATTCGTGCGGCTAACAAATCCTTCATTTGCGTTCTTTCGAAGATTGGAACAGTATATCTGATGACGTTTAGAAAATTTAAGACAGAACAACACTTTCTCAGCTCTATTCTTGACTATTTACGATCGCGCGTTAACCAAAGGCTTCTTAGGGTATTTTAACGAATTAAATTTATATTTTTTGCTGTTATTAGATATCGATGACTGTTCTCCAAACCCGTGCCAAAATGGCGGAACATGTACGGATGGAGTCAATAACTACACGTGTTCTTGTGTAGCGGGCTACACTGGATACAACTGTTCAACAGGTAAGTCCATAGATACTTGCTTTGTTTCTCGCCAGAGAAAGGAATCTTTGAAACGAACAACTCTAGCTTAAAGTTGAGTTTAAGCTGAAATAAAAACTCAACTATTTACGATCACACGTGAGCCGAGAGCTTCAAAAGGGATTTTAATGAATTAAACTTATTTTTTTCTCCTACCAGATATCAATGACTGTTCTCCAAACCTTTGCAAAAATGGTGGAACATGTACGGATGGAGTCAACAACTACACGTGTTCTTGCATAGCGGGCTACACTGGGAACAACTGCTCAATAGGTAAATCTATAGTTTATAGGTCGTCTCATTCTTTTTTATTTATTTCATTTCTACTAATGCAAACGGACTGACTAAGGGACTGTTCTTAAATTTTTGTTGTTATGGTGGGACATGCAAGGAAGGAATTACTACTTTTAGCATCATTGCTTAGTTTTGGTCAGTTTAGAAAATGGAACCTTCTCTGACGTCATTCTTGCGGCTAACGAATTTTTTAATGGCGTTCTTTCGAAGAGTAGAACAGTATATCTGATGATGTTTGGAAAATTTTCAGCAGAACTACCTTTTTGCAACTCAATCTTAACTATTTATGATCATGCGCAAGTCAAGGGTTTCACGCGGGATTTTAAAGAATTAAACTTGTACTTTTTGCTGTTACCAGATATCAATGACTGTTCTCCAAACCCCTGTCAAAATGGCGCAACATGTACGGATGCAGTCAACAACTACACGTGTTCTTGTATAGAGGGCTACACTGGCTACAACTGTTCATCAGGTACATGTGTAAACCGACTGGCCTGGTTATTTTGTGTTTGGTCAAGGAGAGGAGTTTTTGAAATGAAAGACTCAAACTCAAAGGTTACTTTTCCTGGAACATATTGCTACATGACTGTTCCTTCATAAAGTGTTAAACTACACGCATGTTCCAATGAAACAGCTTCATTTGTTTATCTAGATAAATTTAGCCATTTCTAAATAATCCTTTACATTTATAGAAATATTCAATTCCATATTGTCCCATACTCTTTTCAAGATATTGATGACTGTTCTCCAAACCCCTGTTACAATGGCGGAATATGCACGGATGGAGTTAACAAGTACACGTGTTATTGTGTAGCAGGCTACACTGGCTACAACTGTTCAATAGGTATTTTTTCACACTCTAGCTCTTACTGTGTTTTTGGACAATTAAAGGAACCTTGGAAACGAATTAATAGCTCTAGCTCAAAGGCGAGTTCCTACTGAAAAAATAAACCCAGTTAACTTAATTTAACTGTTCTGCTTGAAGATATTGACGACTGTTCTCTAAACCCTTGTCAAAATGGTGGAACATGTGCGGATGGAGTCAACAACTACACGTGTTCTTGCATAGCGGGCTACACTGGGAACAACTGCTCAATAGGTAAATCTATAGTTTATACCTCGTCTCATTGTTTTTTTCTTAACTTCATTTCTACCAATGAAAAAGACAATGTTCCTAAACTGATGTTGTGATAGTGGGCCAAGCACGGTAAGAGTTACTACTTTTAGCGTCATTGCGTGTTTGTGGTCAATTTAGGAAAAACCTAACTTGACGACTCACCTGACAAAGTGGAAGTTAAGATCGCAGTAGGAAAGCTTAAGCCCCACAAGGCTCCAGGTGTAGACGGCGTACCAGCGGAAGTGGACCAACTTGGCGGTGACATACCCCTGGAGGAGATCACAGGCCTTTTCCAAGTGTGCTGGGAGAAAGGGAGAGTTGCCAGATGACCTTCGAAATACCATGATTGTATCCCTATACAAGAACAAGGGCGAGAAATCAGCTTGTTCCAACTACAGGAGCATTACTCTCCTTTCCATGACTGGCAAGACTCTTGCCCGTGTGCTACTCAACAGACTGATACCAGGAATCGCAGAAGACATCCTACAAGAAAACCAGTGCGGTTTCCGCGCCAACCGGAGAAATGCAGATATAATCTTTGATCTTCGCCAAATTCAAGATAAGTGCAAGGAACAGAACATGGGTACCTACGCCGTCTTTATCGAACTGACGAAGGCGTTTGACACTATGAGTAGAGACAGACTTTGGCATATCTTGATTAGAATCGGTGGTCCCGCCCTCCCAAGTTTCTCATAATCCTTAGCTTCAGCAATTCCTCACAGGCGAGCAGGGACAGGTGAAGCACAACAGAGAGTTGTCTAACTCGTTCTTCATTGAGAATGGTGAAAAGCAGGATTGTGTCCTCATACCAACAATCTTTGCAATCTTATTCGCTATGTTACTTCGAGAAGCAAAAGAAGACTTACAGGACAGCATCTTACGTTCGGTTCCTTTCCTATGGTAAAGTGTTCAACCTGCGCCGCCTGCTGTCTCCCACCAAGATGTCAGAAGAACTGATTACTGACTTGCGAACAACTGTGCCCTCCTGGCGCAAAAAGAAGAAGCCCTCCAGAGAATCGTCACTTGCTTCGCAAACGCAGCTACAGCCTTCCGACTGACCATCAGCCTCAAGAAAGCCGAGGTTATGGGTCAGAAGGCCCCCACGGCACCTACCCAGTATCAACATCAACGGACACCAGTTGAATGCAGTGGACCGTTCACCTACCTCGGAAACGTCATATCCAATGATGCCACTGCATCAAAGGATGTAGAAAACCGCATTGCCAGAGCAAGCAGCTCCTTCAGAGGCCTACAAAAGCGTGTCTAGATAAACCACTCTTTCCGAAACAAAGATCAAAGTGCACAGAGCTGTCGTGATCACCACCCTCCTCTGCGGCTCAGAGGCCTGGAACGATTCCACCAGAGATGCCATTGTTCCATCATGGGTATACAATGGCAGGACTACATCATAATCGAGGAAGTGCTTGAGCGTTCCAACATCAACAGCATAGAAAGTGTGCTGATGCTGAGGCAGCTTATATGGGCAGGCCATGTCTCCTGCATGGATGACTCCAGTATCCCCAAGGCCGTCTGCGGCGAGCTGAAGCAAGGGAAGCAAAATCGAGGAGCACCCAAGAAGCGCTTCAAAGACCAATTCAAGCAACAGCTTTCACAGGCTGGAATCGACCATTCTGGATGGGAGCAGATAGTGGAAGACAGAGCACTATGGAGAGCCATAATCAAGGCGGCCGCAGGACAGTTCGAGGAGGAAAGGAAGCTGGCAGCAGACACCAAACACCAGACAAAGTCTTCATCTTCCTGAACTGCACCTATAGATTCCGGATTGAACTACAGAATTATCGCAGAGTACGTGATCTCAATAACCGGACTCCTTCCCAGCGATCTTCGGATACGACAAAGAATCGCCATATAGAGTATGGAACCTTCTCTCACGTCATTCTTGCGGCTAACGATTTTTAATGGCGTTCTTTCGAAGAGTAGAACAGTATATCTGATGATGTTTGGAAAATTTTCGGCAGAACTACCTTTTTGCAACTCAATCTTAACTATTTTTAACCACGCGCAAGCCGAGGGCTTGACACAGCATTTTAATGTATTAAACTTAAAATATTTGCTTTTACCAGATATCGATGACTGTTCTCCAAACCCCTGTCGAAATGGCGCAACATGTGCGGATGAAGTCAACAACTACACGTGTTCTTGTACACAGGGCTACACTGGCTACAATTGTTCATCAGGTACATGTGTAAGCCGACTTGTTTATTTTGTGTTTGGTCAAATAGAGGAGTTTTTGAAACGAAATACTCAAATTCAAAAGTGACTTTTTCCGCAACTCATTGCTTCATGATTGTAACTTCATAAAGTGTTAAACTACATACATGTTCCAATGAATAGTTTCATTGGTTCATGTAGATAAATTTAGCCATAACTCTCAATAATCCTTTACTCTGTCATTTATAGAAATATTCAATTCTATATTGTCTCATACTGTTTTGAAGATATTGATGACTGTTCTCCAAACCCCTGTTACAATCTCGGAACATGCACGGATGGAGTCAACAACTACACATGTTATTGTGCAGTGGGCTACACTGGCTACAGCTGTTCAGTAGGTAATTTTCCAGTCTCTTACTTTGTTTTTGAACAATGAGAGGAACTCTTGAAACTAACAGCTCTAGCTTGAAGACAATTTCCAACTGAAAGATAAACTCAATTAGCTTAATTTAATTCCTCTTTTGCTTAAAGATATTGACGACTGTTCTGTAAACCCCTGTCAAAATGGTGGAACATGTGCGGATGCAGTCAACAACTACACGTGTTCTTGCATAGCAGGCTACACTGGGAACAACTGCTCAATAGGTAAATCTATAGTTTATACGTCGCCTCATTCTTTTTTTTTTTTATTTATTTCAGTTATACTAATGCAAAAGGACTGACTAAGAGACTCTTCTTAATCTGATGTTGTGATGGTGGGACATGAACATAAAGAGTTATGACCACGCGCAAGCCAAGGGCTTCACACGGAATTTTAATGATTTAAACTTATATTATTTTGCTGATACCAGATATCAATGACTGTTCTCTAAACCCCTGTCAATATGACGGAACATGTACGGATGGAGTCAAAAACTACACGTGTTCTTGTGTAGCGGGCTACACTGGGAACAATATCTCAATAGGTAAATTTTCAGACACTTACTTTGTTTTGGACAAGGAAAGGAACCTTTGAAACGAACAACCCTAGCTCGAAAGCGATTTCCTGCTGAAAGACAATATCAATTAAGTCAATTAATTTTTTATGCTTAAAGATATTGACGACTGTTCTCGAAACCCGTGTCAAAATGGTGGAACTTGTGCGGATAGAGTCAACAACTACACGTGTTATTGTGTAGCAGGCTACACTGGGAACAACTGCTCAATAGGTAAGTCTATAGTTTATCGGTCGTCTCACTCTTTTCTATTTCTTTCAGTTCTAACAATGCAAAAGGAGAAAGAGACTGTTCCTAAACTGATTGTCGGCTCGTGATGGTGGGACATGTACACTAAGAGTTACTTCATAGCTTCATTGCACTGAGTTTTGGTCAATTTAGAAATCGGAAACGTTTCACACGTCACTCTTGCCCACTAACAAATTTTTCAATCGTGAATTTTTTCAGCATGACTACTTTTTTTGCAGCTCAAATTTGATTATTTACGATCACACACAAGCCGGGGGCTTCACATGGGATTTTAATGAGTTAAACTTATATTTTTACCAGATATCGATGACTGTTCTCTAAACCCCTGTCAAAATGGTGCAACATGTGCAGATGGAGTCAACAACTACACGTGTTCTTGTGTAGCGGGATACATTGGATACAACTGTTCAACAGGTACATTTGTAAATTGATTTGTTGATTTGTGTTTGGTCATATAGAGACGTTTTCAAAAGAAAGACTCAAATTTAACGGTGACTTATTCCTGACGACATTGATGCATGACTGTTCCGACAAATTAAACAGCCTCATTTGTTCATGTAGATAAATTTAGCCATAATTCTCAATAATCCTTTACTTTGTAAGCACTAGCATCCATTTATAGAAATATTTAATTCCATATTGTCTGATATTATTTTCAGGATATTGATGACTGTCCTCCAAACCTCTGTCAAATTGGTGGAGCATGTAATAATAATAATAATAATATTTGTATAGCGCTTATATAGTTAGGATCTACGAATGAAGTCAACAACTACTAGTTTTCTTGTCTAGGAGTATACACTCAATGGTTGCAATTAATCACTAGTTACAATTGTAAACATATATTTTTTCTTTGGTCAAGCAGAGGAACTTTGAAACAAAGCGACTTTAACTCAAGAGCGAATTCCTGCTTAATAGCTATGCTTCATGACCATCCCCTCATAAAGATCATATATGTTTAGATACAGCAAACAGTTGCACATTTTTTGTGGATAAAATACACCCACCACGCATTTGAAAAATGCATTTAATTCTTTGTCTTTTACTGCTTTTTTCAAGATATTGACGACTGTTCTCCAAACCCCTGTCGAAATGGCGGAACGTGTACGGATGGAGTCAACAGCTACACGTGCTCTTGTGTAGCGGGCTACACTAGCTACAATTGTGTAACAGGTAAGTTCATAGATACTTGCTTTGTTTCTGGCCAAAGAAAAGAATATTTGAAATGAACAACTCTATCTTGAAGTTCCTGCTATCATAGATACTCAATATTAAAGTCAACTAAACTTTTTTACTTAAAGATATCGATGAATGTTCTCCGAACCCCTGTCAAAATGGTGGAACATGTACGGATGAAGTCAACAACTACACATGTTCTTGTGTAGCGGGCTACACTGGCTACAACTGTTCAATAGGTAAATATATGAATACTTACCTTGTTTTTGTTTAATGAAAGGAACCTTTGAAACGAACAACTCTATCTTGAAGGCGATTTGCTGCTGAAAGATAAACTAAATTAAGTCAATTCAATATTTTTTCCTGAAGATATCGACGACTGTTCTGCAAACCCTTGTCAAAATGGTGGAACCTGTGTGGATGGAGTCAACAGCTACACGTGTTCTTGCATAGCAGGCTACACTGGGAACAACTGCTCAATTGGTAAATCTGTTATTAAGTCGTTGTCTCTTTTTTATGTTAATTTGAGTTTTCCTAATGCAAAAGGACTGGCTAAGAGACTGTTCCCTAAATTGATGTTGAGATGTTGGCACACGAACGAAGGAAGGTACTACTCTTAGTTTCACTGCGTACTTTTGGTCAATTTAGAAAACAGAACCGTCTCTCACTTTAAGCTTGCAGCTAACGAATTTTTCCATCTCCATCTTTCAAAGAGTTCAACAGTCTGTCTTATGATGCAACTTGTACACACAAATTGTATTGGTTGACCAACCAGTGGATTTTTGAGCTTAAATGAACGACTTGACGCAATACTGTTATTGTTGAATGAGAGTGCTTCATGACTGTTCCTTCGAACCTGTTCAAACGAAAATGCGTGTTAGGATATAGTAACCAGTTGCATGTGATTTTGTGGATACATATAGCCATTAATCGTTCATTTGTAGCATATAACGCATTAGGAAAATACATGTACAGTTCCTTATTGTCTTTTACTGTTTTCAAGATATCGATGAATGTTTTCCAAACCCCTGTCACAATGGTGGAATGTGTACGGATGAAATCAACAGCTACACGTGTTCTTGTGTAGCGGGCTACACTGGTTACAACTGTTCAATAGGTATATTTTGTGACACTTACTTTGTTGTTGACCAATGAGAGGAACCTTTGCAAAGAACAACTCTAGCTCACAGGCGATTTCTTGCTGAAAAATAAACTCATTTAACTCAGTTTAATTTTTCTGTTTAAAGATATTGATGGCTGTTCTCCAAACCCCTGTCAAAATGATGGAACATGTACGGATGGAGTCAACAACTACACGTGTTCTTGCATAGCAGGCTACACTGGCAACAGCTGCTCAATAGGTAAGTCTATAGTTTATCGGTCGTCTCATTTTTTTTCATTTATTTCAGTTCTAATAATGCAAAAGGACTGAATGGGAGACTGTTTGTAAACTGATGTTTTGATGGTGGGATATGCACACAAAGAGTTACTACTTTTAGCTTCATTGCGCATTTTTGTGCAATTTTGAAAATAGAGCATTTTCTCAAGTCATTTTTGCGGCTAACGAATTTTCAATCGCGAATGTTTTCAGCATGACACCTTTTTTGCAGCTCAATTTTGATTATTTACGATCACATGCAAGCCGTGGGCTTCACTCGGGATTCTAATGAGTTAAACTTATATTTTTATGCCTTTACCAGATATCGATGACTGTTCTCCAAACCCTTGTCAAAATGATGCCACATGTGCGGATAAAGTCAACAACTATACGTGTTCCTGTGTAACGGGATACACTGGCTACAACTGTTCAATAGGTATATTTTGTGTTTGGTGAACTAGAGGAGTGTTGAATTCAAAGGCAACTTTCCCCGGAAGACATTGCTACATGATTGTCTCATTATAAACTTTTAAACTACATGGATATTCCGATAAAATAAATTGTTTCATTTAATTATGTGGATAGATTTAGCCATTTTTCAATAGTCCTTTACTTTGTAAGCAGTAGCATGCTTTTAGACAATTACTTTGTTTTTGGCCATTGAGAGGAAACTTTGAAACGAACCAGTTATGTTCGAATGCAATTTTCTACAAGGCTACACTGGCTCAGCTGCAACTCTTCAATAGGTAAATTTATAATTTATAAATTGTCTCATTTTTAAAAGTAGGAATTGATTTTCATTTAAAGAGACTGTTACCTAAACTGATGTCGTGATGGCGGAATATGTACAGATGGAGTAACCAACTGCAGATGTTTCTGTAAAGTAGATTACACTGGTTACAACTATCCAGTAATAATCATTTAGTACCATATATTGTCGTGCCAACCACGATATTCTTGAATTAGAGAGACGCGATGTAAGATTCTATGTATACACTCTGGCTTTAACCGCCCTGGCTTTATTAGCTCAGGCACTCGATTATATACTATAAAAACTGAAACTTCTTTATGTCACATCAGTGTCGTTACACCCATAATAAATACCCTTTTGCCACTGTTAGTTTCATTACGTTGTTTTGGTTAATGTAGAAAAACATATTCAAATCTTTGTTGTCTTTTACTGTTTTCAAGATATCGATGACTGTTCTCCAAATCCTTGCCAGAATGATGGAACATGTACGGATGGAGTCAACAACTACACGTGTTCTTGTTTAGCGGGCTACACTGGGAATACCTGCTCAATTGGTAAATATATAAACATGCATACAACTTGCTTTTGAGAAGTTTTTGAAATGAACAACTTGAAGTCAAAGGAAATTTTCTGTTGACATGTAATAATGCGAAAACCATCAGGTATGTTCGAATACAGTAAGTAGCTGTATTTGTTATTGTTAGCTAGTTTTGACAATACTGTTTTGTAACTTAGCTAGCGTATATGAAAATGTTTAAAACACTGTCTTGTATTGTTTTCAAGATATCGATGATTGTTTTCCAAACCCCTGCCACAATGATGGAACATGCACGGATGGAGTCAACAACTACGCTTGTTCTTGTGTAGCGGGATACACTAGCTGGAACTGTGCAATAGGTACACTTAGTAACGCCAAATTTCTTTTTGACCAATGAGAGAAGTTTTTGAAACAGACAACTAAAAACATATAGATAAGTTTCTGTTAAGATACATTACTTCATGTCTGTCCCGTCATAACGTGTTAAATCGACCATACATATATCTTCGATTAAGATAAGCAGTCGCAGTTATTTTTGTGGATAAATAGAGCCTTCAATTTTTACATTGTTACCCAGCATGCATTTGTAGAAAAGATATATTCCATTCGTTATTGTCTTGTACTCCTTTAAGATATTGATGACTGTTCTCCAAACCCATGCCATAATGGTGGAACATGTACGGATGGAATAAACAACCACATATGTACCTGTGTAGCAGGGTACACTGGATACAACTGTTCAGCAGGTAAATTGACATTTCTCTTTTAGTTCAGTACGCATTTAAGAATACGTAATCAGTTTTATATTGTCTTGTTTTGCTTTCAAAATTCCGTTACCTTTACTCCAAACTCGATTCAAAATGGTGGAAAATTCGTGCAGATGAAGTCAACATTTTTAAGTGTTATTTTATAACTGGCTACAGTAGTTTTACAGCTCCTCAAAAGCTGGGTATGTCAACAAACGCATTCTTTGTTTTTGATTAATTAGAGCTCGAAGGTCTTGAAACGAACGACTTTAACTCAAAGAAAATTTTCTGCTGATAGACATTGCCTCATGACTGTCTCCTCATGTTTTAAAACGACAGTGATTGTTCGGATAAGGTAAACAGTTTCATGTATTACTGTGTATGAGTTAACCATTTGATCTTTTCTTTGTAAGTACATATATTCTATAAAATGCTGTTTTCAAGATATTGATGACTATTCTCCAAACCCCTGTTAAACTGGTTGAACATGCGTGGATAAGATCAACGACCACAAGTGTTATCAACACATCTTTGTTTTTGCCCAATTGGAGAACTTTTTAAATGAACAGCTAATGTTGCGGTCACGTGCACATTAGCGCTAATGCAAACCAAACTCATTAGCAACCGGGCTTCTAGTGTGGTTCAAGCACAAGTGTGACCGCAAACTTTCACTCCAATGTAATTTCTGTTGAAGTATAAAATGTTAAACTAACATGCATGTTCTGCTAAAGTAGGCAGTTACATGTGTTATTGGGGACTAGCAGGAATTTTTATTTACGTATTTAGTCGCATATTTTCTTTTACTGCTTTCAAGATATTGACGACTGTTCTCCAAACCCCTGTCAAAATGGTGGAACGTGTGCGGATGGAGTCAACAATTACACGTGTTCTTGCATAGCGGGCTACACTTGGAAAAACTGTTCAATTGGTAAATATATATTAAACGTCCATATGGCGCCCAAGGCTTTTCAGAACTAGTTAGCATTACTTGTAGTCCAACTAACAAACATCGTTCTTAGTTATTCGACTGGAAACACTTCTAATCTGTGAATAAATAATAAAGCAGATCAAAGTTTAAACTGATAACAATCGGGAATCTTTTGACAAAGTTAGTTTTACTTTCTTTTTTGCCACTTTTTCTTAATTATTTTTCTAGATGAGCCTGGAACTAAATATTTCTTTCTAATTTCAAAAGCAAATGCTGCCATTTCGCTAAATAAAATTTTTGAAAAACACGAGATTGTAGTGTTACCGCAGTAATAGTTTTTCATATTAAAATTTGGTTGTTAACACGGAGAGCAATAGCTACGTGAATCCAATGGACCATACCCGTCACTATTAGGAAAATCCTTGAGGAGGGGAGGCGTCCGATTAACCTCCTCCCTTTTGGGTCGATTTGTTACGAAAAATATAATTGCATCTTAAGGATTAAAGCGCTCTTGCTTAGAAACTTGACATAACAAAATCAATTAATCCACAAGCTAACTAAAATAAAATAATATTTAAAAAATGAAACAAAAATGCAAGTAAACCATGTTTTAAAGCATCTGCATTTTCCTTTTAAAATTTAAGTTGCATAAACATTTGAAATATATTATAAGTGATGACGTCACAAAAAACCATGGAGTCTTAAATTGGACGGGTGTCTTTAATTGACCGGCAATTTACAAGCTTCAAAGAACCAGGTTTTAGTTTGAAAACAAAATTTTTTGGGGTGAACAAATGATTCAATTTAGTTTAGTTTAGTTTATTTAATTCGTCACAGAAATTACAAAGAAATATGCGTAATTATCAAAATAAATTGGGTGTGACAGGGGAAAGGAACAGAACTTACGTCCCAATTGATAACCTAGCCCTTATATTTAAAAAAGGTTAAAAGGATCTTAAAGTAAAATTAGAAATTGTGAAAAAAGTGAAAGAGCACTGACTAAGTAAATTACAAACAAAAGAAATATCTTGCATTCTAACCCGGAGGGTTATAAGCTGATCTCTAGGAAACATACATATTAAAAAGGCTGTTTTGAAACAGATTAAGTGAAGTAAGGGCCTTAATTTCAGATGGCAATGAGTTACATAGTTCCATAGTTCAGCAGTCCTAATGAAGTATGATTTACACCATTTTCGGTTTCAAGATATTAATTACTACTCTTCAAACCTATGCCGTAATGGTGGAACATGTGCGGATAAAGTCAACGGCTACACGTGTTCTTGTGTAGCAGGCTACACTGGGAACAACTGTTCAATAGGTGATTTGTAACATGTAACTTACATTTTATTTATTACATTTTTCTTTTTGTAAAAGGAGCAACAGAAACTCAAGGAGTATTTTTCTGCTTAACCCGGAAATGATTCGGGTGTTGTAGGACACCACTGTTAATAAAGCAGTGACAGCAGGATTTTATGGCCTTTTGAAAATTGTTGCCTTTTGAGATAACAACAAACGCGCCATTTGGTACTTTCAAAATTTGCACATTTTACTAAATTTGTTCAAAACTCGTAATTATTCATTTTATATTGCTTTCAAGTTTCGTAAATAAATAAATAAAATAGATAATAATAACGATGATTGAGCCATCAAATTAATTTGTTTGTAGATGAACAAATTAGTCAATATATTTATCTTTTTTTGTATTTTATCATGCTTTTAAGTGATATTATAATTTGTATGTCGTTTAAAGATATCGATGACTGTTCTCCAAACCCTTGTCAAAATGGTGGAACATGTACGGATGGAGTCAACAACTACACATGTTCTTGTGTAGTGGGCTACACTGGCTACAACTGTTCATCAGGTGAATTTTAACGGTTTTGTTTTTGACCCCCTTTACACTGAGGACACTCGAACTGGGTCACTCGAGTTACCTAAATGTGTAAGCGGTACAAGTGATCCGGAGTTACTCCTGGGAGTGACCACGTTAGGTCATTCGCAAAAGGTAATCTTGGAGCTAGACCCCTTTTTATATAAACTATTACTTTTGGTCCTTTTTTATAAGAACGTGAGGCTGAAAAATTCCAAAACTTTAAGAACATGCTAAGAACATACCGAGGCTGAGGAAAGGCGAAGAATATACTGCACAACATCATGGAAATACTTTGTTTCTAGGATAATGTTCGTTAGTGTATTATCACCTATAATGTTAATTCGCATTGTGCTTGTACAACTTCGTTTTTAAATCTTTTTCATTTGTTACTATATTTCTTTCTTGCCGAGCAAGGAACGAGTAAAGCGTATTGATGCTTCCGGTTGGTTTGTGCGAATCGAAATTAACAAATGTACACTCAATACTAACAGTTATGTTTATAAGAACATTTAAGGCTGAAATCCTCAAAACATTTAAGAATATTCAGCCTCGGCTCAAAGATCCGACGTTCTCATATAAAAAAAATGTGTGTACTACCGGATCACTCGATCTGAAGTGTAAACAACGTCTTACCTCGGCTTCCGTTATGATAACTGACGGCAAGATCGTAGATTCTTTGAATCATTTAGAATTCTGTGGTTTCAGAAGAGGAAGTACTAGTGATGTCGTGAAAGGAAATCATTCTAGCTAATTTCTAAAAATAGTGTGGACGTACGCCAATTGTTTTCCCGCAAAAAGAGCGGGAAATATTTGACATAACCAGCTACCTGGGGGTAACTCGAGTCACGCCACTTGCACTATGAACTCAACCCGAGGTACTTCGATTGTTCTACCGAGATAAATCGTGCAAAGGTAAATGGGGTCTATGTTTCATTTTGTTTTTGTAATCAAGAAGGATTCAACATGTGAACTAACTTTCTTTTTTACCTCAAGATATTGATGATTGTTTTCTAAACCCCTGTCAAAATGGTGGAACATGTACGGATGGAGTCAACATCCACACGTGTTCTTGCGTAGCGGGCTACACTGGCTACAATTGTTCAATAGGTAAATTATAGACAAGTGCTTTGTTTTTGGCCAATTGGAAGAATTTTTGCAACCCCACACGACTTAATTTTTGCAGAAAGACATAATTTAACCTTTTTTGGTGCCAAACCTGTTTTTTACCATATTTAGACACGGTTCTGACAATTTCAACGAAAAACGGAAAATATGGAAACCTAACAAAAGTACACCTCATCCTATGGAGACTTTCATCTTGAACGTTTGGACAATGCTTTACATAAACCATTTATCATTGCAATGTACGTGTTCCATTGCCTTCAAAGCCATTCTAAGATATTCTAGAAAAACAGCTCTATGTGTATGGCCAACAATATAACTAAAACTATCTTTATCAATGCGTTACCATGAGAACAACATAAACAAATTGAGTGTCTTCATCATTAATAGCTTTGCATCGAAATGAAGCTGCAAAATGTGCTCAAACATATTATATCATATCATATCATGTCATGTCATGTCATGTCATGTCATGTCATGTCATGTCATGTCATGTCATGTCATGTCATGTTATGTTATGTTATGTTATGTTATATTATATTATATTATATTATATTATATTATATTATAAGCTTTTGCAAAATAGAACTACATACATCCCCTATACTAGTATATGTATATATCACTTACACTGTTGCCGACCCGCGCAAGTGCTAAAACCTTATGTTAAAATCTAGCCAATCCAGAAAAGAATATTTCGGTACAGATTTAGAGTACAAAGCTGACAGGCTCCTCCCTCCACCTGTCTCCACATTCCTCTTTTATCTTAGCCACGCGACTCTTCCTTCGCCCCGTTCTCTTATTTCATGCACGACCGCGCGACAAACTCTCTCAAAACCTAATTTGCGAATTTGTGTGCTTTTGCAGTCTCGTTCTACCATAATGCGATGTTAAACTTTTGCTGGCTCTTGGGTTCAACAAAGACTCACTTTTCTAGCCTCTGCCACTGAAAAAATATAACAATTTTATCAAATTTATAGAAATCCAAATAGCAAAGTATTTTTTTCTTCCAGAGATCAACAGACCATCAACAACAAGTGGACCTGAGAAGGATAACGGTGAATGTGCGCTAGATGCACTGTAATCGATTGGCTGCACTATGACCAGTCTTGTGGCTTAGAACCCCCGAAAATACTTTATTGCTCACATTTTCTTTTTGAAAATTGCGCTCGTTTTAATAAATGCATGTTTGCCGTCGATTGGTTTTTCGAAAAATGTCCCTTAGATTCTAATAATTAGTGTCAAGCTAGTTAGTTTATAATCAGTCACATATTTATCACTGACGATAACTTAGTAATTTCAACTAGTAAATGAAACTACTAAATTTCTCAACTGTTTTAAACTATTATTATATGATAAATGTACTTCGCGCGTTCTTGAGCGGTCTGGATCCCCTGTAATGCCCATTGATTATTGTTTTAGCATGACCTACGCGCGCATAATCAGAATGTGCGAAGTAAAGAGTTTCCCCTTGCACGGTGTGGTTTTTAGGGAAAATGGCATATGATAAATACTTATTTTCCTCGAACGTTGGGTCTCTACAGGAAATTTCAGACCTCGGCCTTGAAGCATTGACCTCGCTATCACTCGGTCTATACAGCAAGGCTTTAATTTGATATTTCTTGCACAGATTTCACTCTATGTTGATAAAATTTACATGTTGCCTTCTGCAAGGGATAATTTGTCTATTTATAATCATGCATGTAATTTTTAACAATATCTAGGACAAACTAGAAAGAACTCTTTGTATTATCCAATGCTGTTTTTATTCATACTCATGATCTAATTTAACACAATTATACATAAATCTCATGTAATATAAACGTTTCAGGTTGAAGAAAAACAGAACAAAGTAGTTCTGAACATAGACATTGGAAACAAGGATGTTGTGTTATATTTGCTATGTCATCTATTTTCAGCGAGATTCAATAACTTAATGTTCATACTTACAAATATTCACGATCATATTTTTTAATAATTTCATAAACTGCCCTTTATGCTTTACAGCTTTTTTGTTGGTTTTCTTTGATAGATGTTTATGTTGAGATTGGTATCCGCTATCCGGAGTGGCGTGAGGACTATCGTAACAAATCAAGCATTTTCTTCAAGGTTCTGGCGGAACAAATAGAGAGCGAGGTGTGCTATTGCCTTTGGTTGCAGAAAAATTCAATATATATTTCCAAAGTTGGTTCTTGATATTTTTGCTTTTGCAAGAAATTAAGGTGTACTACTTAGTAAACGTTCTTATAGATTAATATCGTTATTATTATTATTATTGTTAATAATTATTTTATTATTATTTTATCGACCACAAGGGAAGGCAAACACAGAAATAAGTGAAATAACGCCATAATAACTTTGCAGAAGTTAACGCTTTTGATCCATAAATTCGCCATCAAACTTGACAATATTACGATAATTTGTTTTTATTTTTCTTAATCGCTACGTCTTGTATATGGACAAAGAAATTACGTGGATATTCGTCAATATGTCCAGATTAAAAAAGTGGCTGATAAACCTATTTAAACTTAAAAAGGCATTCAAAAGCAAATCTTTTACCAAGATTCACTTCCTTTTGCGTTAATTTCATTGATATTAACTTCAGAAAAGGTTTATTTGGTGGAGGGATGAATTCCTATCAAGATTCACCTCTTTTTGCGTTAATTTCATTGATATTAACTTCAGAAAAGGTTTATTTGGTGGAGGGATGAATTCCTATCAATCTGGTAATATAATATAATATAATATAATACAATACAATACAATATA
>JAOBYH010041004.1:0-12202 GCA_025403525.1 Umimayanthus kanabou | reverse complement strand
CCACACCACACCACACCACACCACACCACACCACACCACACCACACCACACCACACCACACCACACCACACCATACCCCATCCCACCACATCACATCACATATCTGGACTTTGTCCAAATACTCACCTTCTGTGTCACCATTTTACCCAGTTCTCCCTCAAAGAGTGGTACTCCATAACACAGTTCCAGAGGAGCCCAAAACGCACTCTCATCCACAACCCTTCTCTTGTCTTTACCCACCACAATAACATCGTCGGAGGACCTGCAGTCAACATTTACGTCCATACCCTCATCCTCCATGTTGAGATCCATAGACGAATTATGACTACTCGATGTTTCTGTCTCCGATATCACAATAACAGGAGACCCTACCAGAGGGCTTCCCATCCCAGTGAGCAGGGACTCGGTCCCAGGTCTCGGGAGTGATGACGCCCTGGAAGATGTCTTGGTAACCGAAGGATTTAGCATGGTGATGTAACCACACGAATGCTCCAGGTCCAATACTTGGCTCAGCTTTTGTAGCGATGGATGCGCTTCCATGTTGCTTCTGGAGAATGGTTCTGGAAGAAGTTGATGATGAAACTTGGTTTAAACAGGGTGGCCCATTCAGTACGAAGACTGGTATCCAAAGGGGCCCTGTATCTACATACTACGAATTTTATGCCTGTAAACAACACGAAATTCAGACTCTGGCTGCAATGTATTTGTGAATAAAGTTATTATTATTATTATTATTATTATTGTTGCTGTTGTTGTTAATATTATTACTATTTACACGCCTTTAAACATGACTTTGAGGGTTTCTAAGCTATCTACATTATCAAGAGAAGATCATTAAACAATTACATCTAATTCTTTCTAAAATGATCTTTAATTTACAAGCTTCTTGAAAGAAGAAAGCGG
The DNA here is from genome assembly GCA_025403525.1 of Umimayanthus kanabou. NCBI lineage: Eukaryota > Metazoa > Cnidaria > Anthozoa > Zoantharia > Parazoanthidae > Umimayanthus > Umimayanthus kanabou. Next base: position 11,299 of record JAOBYH010041004.1, on the reverse strand, counting down.
TGTAGTATGATTAAACGTAATATATGGTTGCCCAAATTATAGTAGAGGTTTTGAATCTCTAAAGTGAAATGACGGTTTGTTAAATTCTCCATAGTCATGAGGGTTTGCAGTTCATCTGTGTCTGGAGTGTTCCCTTATTCTCACACCCAAAGAACCTCATTTGCACTGATTTTGTAAAAACACTGAAGATGGTAACTCGGCTGTGACTAAAAGAAAGCTCGGGAAAATCCGATAAAATATATTGAAATCCAAACGTTTTCAATCATTAAGATCTTTTAACTTCTGCCTTCCGCTTATGTACTATTCATTACTTTCATAATGTTGTTTCTTAAGTTTTCAATTGACCGAGGCCCAAACGACACTCCAGACTCATTTAAACTGCTCTCGTAGCGAGCAATGCAGAGGAGGCCAACTTACTTTCAGTTGTTTCCAGTGGAAATGCCACATGTACTACTTCTCCTTCCTTGTGGATTCCATGGGCCTGCGCAGACGCACACAACAAAATAGTATTAAGGGGTAACCACTAAGGTTATGTCGCTCAGCATTAATAAGCACAAATAGTGCTTTTTAAATGTGTTATGTTGAAGTGCTGTATAATATCCAAATGATACCTTCTGAACGAAAGCCTTAGAACAAAAAAGGGCCCAAGATGAGAAAGAGAAAAAAAATATGTAAATATTTTCTTTTCTTAATTCTTTCTTAATACACCTGTAAACTAGCTGTTCAGCTAAGAGTGTATAATAAAGTTATCTATCTATCTATCTATCTCTGACCTCGGTGGGATTCCAACCCACAACCTCCGAAATGGATTACCATTACTCTATACCAACTCAGCTACAAGACCAGAAAGCAGCTGGTCATGGGAAATTAGCTTCCCCCAACCCTCTAACCTTAACCTAAGCAACCCTAACCCCTCTAACCCTAACCTGAGTAATCCCCATTCCTCTAACCCTAACCTGAGTGTTCACCACACCTCTAACCCTAACCTAAGTAACCACAATCCCTCTAACCCTAGCCCGAGTGTTACACGCCCCTCTAACCTTAACCTAAGCAACCATAACCCCTCTAACCCAAACCTGAGTGATCCCCATCCCTCTAATCTTAACCTGAGTGTTCGCATCCCTCTAACCCTAACCTGATTGATCCCCATAACCTGAGTGATCCCCGCCCCTCTAACCCTAACCTGAGTGATCCCCACCCCTCTAACCCTAACATGAATGATCCCCACCCCTCTAACCCTAACCTGAGTGATCTCCACCCCTCTAACCCTAACCTGAGTGATCCCCACCCCTCTAACCCTAACCTGAATGATCCCCACCCCTCTTACCCCAACCTGAGTGATCCCCGCCCTTCCAACCCTAACCTGAGTGATCCCCACCCCTTTAAACCTAACCTGAGTGATCCCCACACCTCTAACCCTAACTTTTGTGATCCCCGCCCCTCCAACCCTAACCTTTGTGATTCCCACCCCTCCAACCCTAACCTAAGTAACCCTATTAAGTCTGCTTCAAAGTAACAAAACCTGCACTAAATCTTGGCTCTCGGTATCTTCTCTCTGAATGAAGCTTAGAATGTTCCAGTTTTCGCAATTTAGGTAGTTTTCCACTAATTTGGGATTAGAAATAGGAGACCCAGTTATTTGGTTTTCCCAAAACAATTTTAGTACGAAGACTTTGTTTGGAAGATAGATATATTTTTAAGAATTTGAAATCAAGTTTCAGTAGAAGAAGAAGTAGAAGTAGAAGTAAGCGAGATTCTTCTCTACCCAAGGATTGGCACTGGGGTGCTCTCCACTTAGTATTGCTTTTCAGTTCAACGGCTGGAATGACAAATACAAAAAACCATTCCGTGAAAACTTCGAAACGAACAGATGGCACATGGTCTGTTTTCGGAAGCGGTTAAGTTGGATAATAGTTATTTGTTTTGTTATGGATAGTCTTAACTTGTATTCCAAGAACACAAACTAATAAATTGGTTGTATCGAACCTTGGCAGAGTTGATCGATCAAAGGTCTTTTTGGTGGACTTACTCTTTAAAAACTTTTTTGGATAACTGAATAACATAAGAGCGATTTTCGTTTGACTTTGAAAAACTTGTTCGCTGCATGTTTTTGGTTTTGTTTCACCTGCCAATGCCAGGTAAAAACAGCAACACTTTAGTGGTTTTTAGTCAAACTGTTCGCTTGGCCAGTTACAAAGGACTTACAAACTGTAGCTGTTCGTTCACAGTCAGTTGAAATGCAACTTTGTTAACTCAAGATTCTGTACACAGTCACTGTGTACAGAATCTTGTTCGCCCAACAAATCACAACATGACATCAAATGGACATTGTCCGAAATCCAAACAGATGGCACACGCGTTCGCCGAGTGTTCGCAGAACTAATCAAAACTGAGAAACTCGGTTCGCCTGTTTTCGTTTCAAGGTCAGATGAAAACTGCTCTAACGTCGAACAGTTTGTTTTTCTGAAAAGGAGAAACTCCAGTGACTCAGCCGTGAGACAACCCCTTTTAAGCTTCACCCCTTGTAATATCCACTCTCAAACGTGTATCAGAAATGTAAAAAACTTCAATCCCAGGTTAGTCCGGGATTCTGAAGAACCGGGCTCTGGGGCCTTAATTGAAAACTGTGACAGTATACGAGTCAAATGCGTTAATGTACCTGGACCAGTACAGCCGAATGCGCAAGCGCATCATTGAGTGTGATCAGCACATTAGAGACGGGAATAATACCCGGATCATGGCCCCAGGTCGTTATCAACAGCCTCTCGTAATCCTGCAAAGAATTTTGGTGAAGTTACTTAAAAGTACAAAGCACTATTTAATAGCATGATGCTCTGCGGTTGTTTAAATCGATAGACTACTCAGCCGAGCTTTTAGATTCAGATAAGCACAAGAAAGGAAATCAGTTTTGAATATTATCCATGACAGGGACCTATTGCTCTGCAACAAAACTACCTCGACGACAAAACGGACTGCTTGAATTACTGCTCCCAAAACGTGAAAGAAAGTTGCAGCAACCACGCCATGAATACAGACTACCAAATGTCCGAACGGAGCGATTTAAGAAGTGTTTTATAAATTGTGCTTTTCTAACACAGTTTACAGTTCATTTTTACTTAATATCTATTGTTTTTTTATATATTCAAATATTTTTAAACTTTTTATTGTAAACTCAAACGTTTGTTTTGAGTATTTTAATAAGTACGCGTATTTTTACTATTATTGTTCTTGGTTTGTAGTTTGTTGACACCCCTCCAAACATGTGACTCACCACGTATCACGGACACTTACACAGTTGGGAAAAACATAATTTAAGCCTTTTCGAAACTATTGCAGTCCTCAAGTTTAAGGGGGAACAACACGTAAAGTCGAATTTTCAGGCTCAATTACGCCATAATCGCCGGTATCTCTGTTGCAATATAGAAAAATACAAATTTAAATCATAGCGACACAGTACTGTAGTTGATAAAGATTCACAAATATTTTGAGAACTTTTGGAGATAATTTGGGACAAAAAGTGATGGGGGGCGATTTGTTAATTTTGAAGGAATTTTTACTTTTTATGGATTTTAGGTAAGTTTAAAATCAATTTTTGGAGTTAATATTTAATGGACGATTGCCAGATTGTTTGCTATCCGAGGAATGGCACTTGCTCGCTTAGGGAAAGTGTTTGTTGCGTTCTATTAAATTTTTTTCTCTTTTAAATATCCTCTCCAAATCCCCTAGTCACGACCAAAGTTTAAGGTGTTGCTCCCCCTTAAGTCGCAAATGCAAAACCCCACCTTACCTCACTCCATCGTGAAACACGCCAAACTACACTCAAACATTACATACTACAAACAAACTGGCTTTTTATTGTAGTACGTCTTGCCACAGTTGTTCTACCGAGTGTAAGGGACAACTATATATTTTTGAACTCAAAAATTAGTTTTGATTGATTAGCATTCGTTCACAATACTCAAACTGAAATCACACTTCCAAAAATTGTAATCTTCTCCTAAACGTATTCCTGAGCACAAACCTAACCCTAACCCTAACCCCAACCGTAAAACTATTAATTAATTAATTAATTAATTAATTAATTAATTAATTAATTAATCAATTAATTAATCAATTAATTAATTGATTTATTTATTTATGACATTTGCGGCGGTGTTTGCCGACTGGAGGCGTAGCAATAGGACTCTGGGTCCCTTACAAGGCTTGTCTCCAAATGGCTAGTTACAGCGGCGGTCACAAACAGGCACAGTACGACTATCAAATTTACAGGGAGTTGCAAGGAAAAGCTTGTTTACAGGCTAAATCGTTCAGAACAACTAATGAATTTACTAACCCTAACTAGAACATTCTCAAGAAAAAGAAAAGTTAGAAAGTGGGACTGTTAGTTTGAATATTGTGAATGAGCCCTAACAGTTTTGATCAACTTATACTTTGAACAAATAAACTTAAGGACCAGAGTTTTTAAAGCAGTATTCAGTTCAGTGTGGAATAACAATGGTACGGCTTCTTGAGCAGGAGGATGGGAACGGAAAGCGGGAGGGAGAGCAGGGCGGGTGGGGCTGCGAACTGAAACAACTTCAGCAACCAATCATGGAGTTAATTCATCTGCATAGATTACCTCAAATATCTGAGGAAGCCATCTTAACCGAGTGCCTTTCACTAACAGAAGTGAATCGGGACCACTTCCTACCAGATCGTACAGAAAGAGTTTGAACCAAACAGAATTCACCTGCAAACAAACAGTACTGTTAAATATTTTCTCATCTCTTAACATAAGTTATTTCTTTCTTTACTGGCACAATGAAAGCATAGAATGCACAATTCATTAGGAGAAAAGTTGTCAAAATGTCTGTCTTATGGCTATAATATCTGAGACTTTACCATATGGCAGGCATTGCTCAAGGCTATGTCAAGTGCTATAATTGGATATTTATTTTAATAATAATAATTTTCATAATAATAATAATAATAATAATAATAATAATAATAATAATAATAAGGGTAATAATAATATTTAATAAAGATTTATTAGCAGCTTCTCTACATAGTAGCTGTACTTCTGCTAGTCAAAAAGAAAACAAAACATGAACTACTATATAAAAACTACAATTAATCCAAACTATAAGGGAAAAGATATTTTTTTATGGAAATGTCCGTTTGGATATTTTCTTCTCGCTCCCAGAAAATTCAAACTGTGAACTACAATAAACGAGCCTGGACGCTCTATCCAAAAAAGTAAGAAAACGCTTGCTGAAACAGGACCTTGTAGAAGACGACAAACACTTGTCAAGTGAGTTTTATTACCCTAACGAAACTGCTTGATGAAAATGGCAAAACAACGGTTGCGTCCGTTTTGCTAAATTATAAACTACTTTGTACTAACCTTAATTAGCATAAACCCAACAAGTGAATATCACTTTTCGCACGCTCTGATTGGTCAAAAAAAGCAAATATTCATCCATATTAACTTTTTAGCATTCATGCGGGACGTTCAACGTTTTGTCCGCGCTTTTATTTTAAAGTGATATTCACTTGTTGGGTTTATACTAAAACAATTATTCTCCTCAGTGACGGTACCTAGTGAAAAATATCCACCTCGCCGCTTCGTGGCTCCGTAGAATATATTCTACTATTCACCTCCACTTTGGGGAATAATTGTTAAGTAGCTTACTTGCTCGGGACCATACTGGGTAACATTGGTTTTCGGTCATTTTTGTACTGCACATTGATTTAACAGTAACCGTCAACCAAAACTTTAAAAATAATCTTAACTATATCACATTTTACAGCAAACCGTGACATGCGTTCTTGGGATTAAATCCAATCTCTGCAGAACAACCGAGAACCTTCTCTTCTTGATGTAATACTCACCTCCGGTATGGCTGGCCCGATATGAGGAGGAACACAGCTGGTAACTGGGCGGATTTCGTGACTCAATGGAGCCATGGATACCAACATGCTGACAACAACAAACGAAAGGTTTTTAGATAAAACAAGGCAGTACACTGTGTGATGCTTTTGAACCTTTGTGTTAAGGAGAGTTCTTGTTGTAGATTGAAACTGCGAATGGCACAACACAACACTACAGTTTACTTGAATTAAAACTTCAACCGTTTACCTACGCCTCTAAGAGAAGAAACTGAAAAACCTCTGGCTTGCACTCAAATCACATTTTAGACCCTTTTTTCGAAATGTGAAAATAACATGTTGGCACTACTTTGTCTCTAAAGGGTTTTATTCCGAGCATTTGGAAGTAAACAAATAGTTTTGGAACGAGATGGACCAGCGGATTTTTTTGGCGTCTTCAACATGTTCAAATACATTTTTAGCCAGAACCAGTTCTTTTCCGCTGGCCAGAACGGACAAGTGGAAAGTGACCTAATTTTTACAAAACCTATTCATCTCCCTAAGCAGAAACGTTCGAAAAACACACGAAACTATTATGAACAGCAGAGCTGGCCACATAATTACCTGTAGTTCTTTTGGAGAACTCGACTGCAAGCCGCTGCATCCAAACCATTCAAGCTTTCACAACGCAGCAAATCTGTTCAAAACAACATTTAAAGTCATGAAAACAATATTCTTTACTCTCGTCCTAATTCACTCTGTCTCAAAGCTTTCATATTGTGTGAAAATTGTTCTCAATGTTTCTCGAACAGGCAAAGTGAATCCGTGTATCCGAGTTTTCCAAAACTGGTGAAAAGATAGAACTTTCTTAGCTTCAGTTTGCAAATCGTTTTTTTTTTAGCAGAAACAAGGTTACAATGCTTTAACACAGGTCAAAATATCGAGTAACATGAAAGTTGAAAACAACTCCACAAGACCATTAAATTTGTGTGTGAATGAAAACCTGACCAAACGGTAAAAAAAAGTTGATATGGTTTCGGTTTTTTGCTCTGTTGGTTCTGCTGATATGTCAAGCGAGTGGACTGTTTCAAAGAAAAATGTAGGAAACTAAAAACTGTTCCAGAAAATAAAGCACAAAAAAACTTAAATGTTGATAAACTTATATTTAACTTCAATATACCTGGTTGTCAAAGAAAGCTTGGTTAAAAATGTGAGAGTGCAAAACGTTCGCTGATACAACAGAATTGAAGATAACCAGATTTGAAAATTTAAGTTTTGTTCTTTTAGGTTTATTAAAGGTTAGCAGGGAAGAATCTAAGATAAAACGAAAACTTAATATAAAAACAAAACTGCAAATTACCTACCTAAGCCCATGGGCTGCACCAGCTCGTGGTTTGAACAGAGACTTTTATTGTATCTCAAAAAGAGGATTGTGTCCCGCAATGTAATCGCATGATCAAAATATCTTTGTGCTTCACCTTCTGCAAACGCATCAACCTAGTAAAATATTTGTAACATTAAATAAAATAGTGAGAATTGTTTGAAACGTTTTTAAACTGCTGAGATAGCACAATCTCAGTCGCTAGCAGAGAACTCTACCGGGAGATTCAAAAACTGCACAGAAAAAATTGATAAATGGACGCAGGAGAAACTAGACAGAGTACTGTTCAAGTACACATAGAAATAAAGGTTCAACTCTAATTTCTACTCTTTTCTAAACTTATTCTTAGATACATATTCTACTGTATTCTACTCTTATCGTTCGTTTTTTTTACCATTCACCATTGTTCGATTTAAAGTTGCAACAAAAGACGCTTGTCTATACAGTGAGATTGAACCTAGCCATATATGTTGACAATTACCTACGGCAGTGACTAAAAATGCTGTGGTTGTAACCAGGCACTACAAAAATTGTTAGAAATATAAACAGGTGTTTGTAGTTGGTTGATCGTCCGGGTTGGTGTAGTCCTGAGAAGGATTGTTGTTGGATGTGACTGACATTTCGATAACCTGAGTGGAAGTAATCTTCAGAGTCCAGAGTTGACACTGGTTAAAATGTTCTTGTGTGTTAAAAACGCATCGCCGGGCTAGTTCAGCGAACTTTCGAGTTAAATGTAAACTGATTCAAAAGTTGTTTGAGTAAAAACAGTGGGAAGTTATTTAAAAAAAAGACTACTTTTAGAGGCGTGGTATTCGACAAAGGAGAGCAATGCCAATACAATCAACGAACATATTGACTTTCCAGACTGACCGTTTATCCTGGCAACTTTTATGAATTCTACTTCTCCCATTGATTTTAATCCTGTCAATACTTTTAAATCAGTTTTACTGAGAAATGTTGCTGAGGTGGCCAAAATGTTTTAACACAACAGAACATCTTCTAACCAGTGTCAACTCTGTTCATATTAATTCCAACAAACATACACTGATGTTTCTTAAAATGCGCCTCCTATTATTACTATTATTATTATTGAAGTTGTTTAAGGATACAATATCTTTCGCTCTCAGAATATATTTACTTCTTTTCTAGGCAATAACATATACATTACATATTCAGTTTATACACCTATTTTACACCTTGTAATGCGAAGGTGAACATTTTCCTATCTAATAATACACATGAAAAAATTTCTCGATTCTGATTGGTTGAAAGCAGTGCAATTTTTTTCTTAACAAAGTGCAAAAAAGCCAAACAAAGTGCAAAAATACTTAACAAAATACAAATTGCAAAAAAAACTTGCAAACATTTCCCTCCTTGAGTTTCAGAACTTTGCTGTTTGAAAATTTGCTTCGAACTGTCCACTGATGATTGGCAACTGAGCAGTTTGTAAATTGTTATGGGTTGCATAGATAAATTATTCATCACATGACAAAAAGCGCGCGTCGTTCGTCACTTCCGGCAAGTTGTCTTCAGAATTTTTTCGTGTGTATTATTAAAAGGAAATTATACGAATTCGAGTTCAATTTGGAATTTATTTGCACTAGTGAGTTTTTCAGAAAGTATCAAAATTGCATGAGCCCGTATATACAAAATGGAGATTTTTTTTTTTATCTGGAACCATTTTAAAATTTGGGGTAGGGTTGTTTCTCCAAAGGCCTCGGATATCGCGTTTCTAGCGTTCTGATTGATTCTCTCATTTTCGGTTTTAGTTCACATTCGGACTGTACGTGTTATCGCATATTGAGTACGCCAAATATTGCTGAAAAATTTGAGCGGGAAGTTAAATTTTGAGGTATTTGAGCGATCAGAATTTAATGAAATTTACTAAAACAATTATTCCATTTGCGCTTGTTTGATATGGGTTTGTTATTTCCAACTCCGCGCCTCGTTGGCTACTTAGCATCTCGTATCCAGCGCGCACTCGTGGAATAATTGATAAATAAACTACTTGCCTCTTCCAATGAAAACAGTGTCTTTTAGCTTCCCAGTCACATATCCTCCACCGATACTACAGCCACAATTGTTGCAAAAGTTACGTATTCCATGTTCAGAGCTGCGGTAGACCTTTAGCGTGGAATCTTTCACCATTTCAAACTGTGAGCGGGGTACAGCAACAAAGTCGCCGACAGTCGCACCGATGGTTTTGCGGCAGTCGGTGCAGTGACAGATAGCAATCTTTGAAATAGGTTTGGAAAATTGGAATTGAATTCCTTTACAGTGGCAGCTTCCCGTTACAGTGTTTTCTTTCGACGATTGTGAAGTTATGGCAGCCATCATTGAACATTAAACGCCTGTTTTCATACAGAAACTGAATAGTGCTTGAAAGCACGTGACTCGTGGCACGCAATGCACTGTGCACTGCTATCCCACAAGGGACAGGCCATTGGGAAAATGATCGGGGTGAGGGAAGGGGAAGATCACAAAACAAACTTATGCAAGGCAAATAGACTTGAAAAAATTCCTGCACAGGGTCTATGCCAAAAACAGATCCCTGTTGATGCCAAGAAAAAACTGCCTCAAACCACATGGCCTGAGAAAATAACGGTAAAAGAAAAAGTCCCCCGCCCTTCCCCTCCCCCATTACTTTTGTAATGATGTGTCTTTTAAGCTATTGTTATCGTTGCTATTTGAAGTATTGCCACTGACGAGGAATGTACAGTCGAAAGCATTTTGGCCGGAAATCAGTTGACACGTAGCTGCGTGGTGGATTTGGTTGATTTTCGTCTTGTGAACGTGATTGACACAATGACTGGGATCAGAGATTGAAGCAAAACAAGACAAACAAATGCAGTAGTTGATATTGGGCACGTCAATTACCGACTTTTGTGATGACGTCTGTTCGCGGATGTTTAAGTTTTCCTTGTTGATATTTGAAAAAGGAACAGAAACTGAAGAAGTTTGGGAATAAAATACTCGTGATCTAGGAGCTGATCTAACAGACATTATCATTAGGTTTTGCACAGCCATCCATTTTTTGAACTCTCTCTTCTATTTTTGTTCGGGCTTTCTGTAATCCGCAATTGTCGGCAAAAATTGTGTTTCCTTTGTTTTTTATAGTGTTTGCTTCAAACCCTGCTGAAACCAGCAAAGGAAAAAGTAACTTTATAACAATTCTCTACATCTGTCTCTCGAACTCAAAGAATGAAATCGGAATAATTATTGCGGAAATGTTCACAGCATATTAATGAAGGAAACCACAGAGTAGAATGTGACCCTGAGATGAATGAGTCTGATGATTCTCAAACTAGCAGGTAACATGACTCAAGCTAAGTCCAATATTGATGTAACTATTTGAAGAGTCACTCATTTTTAAAAATACAGCCACATGATTTTGAATCTCTGGTTGCCACATTGTTGTGTGGGGTCAAAATTTGAAGACGGCAGAATTTTGGTTCAGTAATTGTCATATGAAAAAACATATATGTGGTCAGCGATAGAAGCACTTTGGTGTAATCCCGGAGTGCGGTGGGGAGGGGGGGGGGGGGTATACTTCTTATCGTTGGAGGTCGGGTGGTTCCTCGTTGTATTTTACAGGAGTAGAACCTGGCCATACAGTATTTTTAGGGGTTTGCTGAGGCCAGAGCGAAGTGTTAAGAAAAGTCTGGTACTTTTTGTAGGCAATCTGTATCTCGGCCCGGGCGATTATTTTAGCCCACTTCGCACGCGCATCACGTTGTGTGCATAGCTTGACGTAATTGTTTGACAGTAAGTGGAAGCTTGTGTCACGAAACAAGCGGGTCTCGGGGAAACCGGTGTGCAACACATGCAGACTCGCAGATCTGCAGACTTGCAGACCTGCCGCCCCGAGACTTGCAGACCTGCAGACTTGCAGACCTGTAGACTTGTAGACCTGCAGACCTGCAGTCTTGCAGACCTGCAGTCTTGCAGACCTGCAGTCTTGCAGACCTGCAGTCTTGTAGACCTGCAGTCTTGTAGACCTGCAGTCTTGTAGACCTGCAGTCTTGTAGACCTGCAGTCTTGTAGACCTGCAGTCTTGTAGACCTGCAGTCT
>JAOBYH010040893.1:0-12202 GCA_025403525.1 Umimayanthus kanabou | reverse complement strand
ACCAACTTCCGAGATTTTGTTATCTGAAATTGCTAGAAGTGTGTCTTAAACTTCAAATTAAGTATAAATGTAACAGTATGTGGACATAGAAAAAGTGCAAACAGGAAAGCCGAAATACGTGATCGATTTGCAGTTCCTAGTACCCAAACCAGACGACAAAGGTTAGAATCGGGTATGTACAACTGTTCATCATGCCAATAATGCTACTTTAATGTGCTGTGTTTGTTTCACAGCGCATTGATGCTTATAAAATACTTTCTTCTACAGTCAACCATGGTAGAGGGTAGTTCGGATGTAACGATGTCCGAGTAACACGCAGGCCACTGCTTCCGTGCCAAAGACCAGGTGATCTCCGATCTACTATTATGGAGATTACCCTGTCAAAGCCAGGAGGGGAAACAGACCTCTCACTTATCCTGACACCCTGGCCGGGGACACAGGCCTTATATTAAATGATCTTGCCGAGGCAATGGCAAACAGAACCCTATGGCGTGACATTGTGTCTGCAATCTCGACGGCAGTCGATTGATGATGATGATGAACACCATGGAACACCATAAAGAATGGAGGGCTCTGATTGGCATTGGACACTGAATTGAAGTGAATTCACCAGCAGAGATGCCGACGATACCATAATCCTTTTTAGCAAGTAGCCTCTATTCTCTTCTCTTCGGCCAATTCTTTCCTCTCCCCTTGTCCTTCCCATATTTTATACCACGTTCTACAGTTTAGTTAAGACTGTAATTCAGTACAGCAAAAAAATGCCAATGTAACATCCTGCGTATAAATCTTTTTCTTCTCAAAAATCTACTCTCCATCCCTCCTCTCCTTTCCCTCCCTACTCTTGTATCCTGTTACTATATTACACTAAAACATAACCATCTTTCTCATCTCCTCAACAATCTATAAGATTTTTGATCCGCCTCCCTCCCCTCTAAATTTTTACCCCATTCCCTTTACTTTATTTTGTATTGCACATCTTTCTCTTCCCGTGGAAAAATATGTCTACGTTCTCACCTTCTCTCCTTCCTCCTAATATATCCCCCTCCCCATTCCCTCCACCTTCTAGTAGTTTGTTACTGTATTACAATAAAAAATCCAAAGAGCATCATACGGTGACAATCTTCTCCTAAACAATCTATTTGGTTTCCCATCCTCCCCTTCCCCTCCTACTCTCTACCCCTCCCCGTTTCCCCTCCTTCTATTATTTTGTTACTGTGTTACATTATTTCAAACATCCAAAGAGCTTACGGTGGTAACATCCTGTGTAACAGGTTGACCGTCTTTCTCTTCTCTTCGGCCAGCTGACCAGTTCTTTCTTCCACGAGATGTTCCAAGTTGTTGGCATATTTCTCCAGCATGTTGACCATGTTGTCCATTATGTTGATGTGTCTAGAGTGGAAAATACAATAAGAGTTTAGAGGAGAAAGTACTCAACCTGATTGCGGATGAATCAATGAACTTATGCTGTGCATTGTCGTTATTATAATTCAAAACAAGCATTAAAATCTTTTGTCGCATGTCCGAAGTGCTCGTTTCTAAGCGCAAACTGACGGAAAATGCTTATTTTGCCGGAGAAATTTCAATATGAAGAAAAAATCGAAAATGGGTAGCAAATTGAAATAGGCAAAACTGAATACCAATTTACTAACAGCTACTAGAAAGCTTTTTTGAAAATACTAAAAAATCTGGACGAGAGCAAAAAAAAAATTAAAGGGTTCGGCCAAAATGACGTTCTTCCCCAACACACACATCACGCGCTTTCTAGGGTTAACGCTTAGCGAAAACCGTCATCGTAGTTCCTTTCTAGTATATACAACATCTCTGGTATACTTTGGCCACTATGCCCCGGAATCAATTTTCCGTTGAATAAGAAACACAAAATAGCAACAAACTGCCTACCTTCCATTACTGAGTTTGCGCACATGTTTCTTCACCTCACTAAAGTCAGGTCTTGCTTCCGGAAATTCGTCCCAACATCTCTCGGTTAGCGCTTTTAGACCAGGTAGATCGGAAGCGTTGACGACATTCAACTTTGGACGGAAGGGAGGAACTTCTTGGCTGATCAATCGCTGAGTTATTTCTGTGTTTGTTCAATGGTAATTCATAACTCCTCAGTGGGGATACCGTACAATCTAAGCGAGTATTACAGCTATTGGTCTGCAACTCTGCAAATGTTAGTCGGATACCAATAAACCCACATGTATATCAATGGTAAGCCTATAAAACCTTCTAAATGAAAGAGCAGACAAGTTTAAAATTACTTCTAGTGAGTTGTTTTATTCCTATTACCTCAACAATAGTTGGAGATTTTCGAAAACCATATGTTTGTCTTACAGATCTTTCCAGACTACTTGCATACGTTACCTAAAATCTAAATTTTGATGTTTTTATATTTCAAAAAGTATTGTAATCTTAAGCTCTAAAAACCTCTAAATGTTTTCATCTAATTAATGTTTTAACGTCTTTTATTATAAAAACTACAATTTTCCCAAATCTGATTAGCTCATTCAGCACTCTATTTTTCCTTAATCTGACAGCAAGAGTGTCCATTAACAAAATGCTGTTATTGGACAGTTGACTAAATCGATCACTACCCGAGTTCCTGGTTTTCTGACCAATCAGCACAAGAAAATAGTTACTATGAATAGCAGCAACCAACCTCTGAGAAACTATGTCCAAAATAAACAGGAGAAAATGTTATATTAACAGCAACAGTTCATTAAAACGAGATACAACGGCTTTGTTTATTTTTTCTTTCATTTTCGAAAACTGTAATTTTTATAATAAATTTGTAATAGGACTTCGTGTCGTCCAATTTTGTCTGTAGTTATTACTCGTGAAAACAAAATTGGATTCGCACTCTGCGCTCATCCAATTTTGTTTATCACTCGTAGTATGATTACAGACCGAATTGGATTCCACTTAGTCCTATTACGATTACTTAAAGTTCTCGTGATATTACCATACCTAAAAGCCAAGCCCGGAAGGTCTCTTACCTTTTGGTTCGGAGTGATAGTAAGCGAGGTCAAACGGACCCGATCTCGTTTGGACCTCCTGGAGAATTATTCCAAAGCTGTACACGTCTCCCTTCTGGGACCCCAGTGAGTAGGGTCCCTGTCGGAGGTGTTCGGGAGCACTCCACAACATACCTTCACAAAATGAAAGGTAAGATGAGTTTGGATACGTTGATATATTTTGTTTGACCTACAACTGAAGGCAAAAAAATCATCTTTTTCCTTTTGAATATATCGTCAAAACTATAACAATACATAGGTAACGGTAGAGGGCTTTGGCTACATGTGTTCAAGATGAGTCTAGTTTTGGAACACATTTAGAAACAGTCACTTGTAATGACAAAAATGGAATCCCTACATTCTGTTAGAAATAGCGCTATATAAGTTAAATTTATTATTATTATTATTATTATTTAAACTACTGAAAAAACATCACCGAAAACAAATTGTCTTTCGTACCAATCTTTCCAGGGAGGTGTGCTCTAATAAACCCCCTGACTCCAAGGGCTTTACCATTCTATTAAATTACGAATCACTTTGTGAAAATCCTGACATAACCAATATTACGATTGCTAAAATCTAGCAAGAAATGGCGAACTATTAACTGCTTTCTACACACCGTGTTTTGCTGCAGACAGCAACGTGCTCGTACAAGTGCAATTTGATACGTTTTTTTTAATATACTGTAAAAATATAATTTAAAAAAAGTGAATGGGGACATCAGTAGCAGATCGCTCAATAAACATCCTCAATGAATGATATAGTTTTCAAACTTTTTAGTAATAAAGTTGATGACACCATTTCAATGTACTGATATATTCTACTTCATTTTCATTTTCTTTTGCTGACACTTACGATAATATTGTGCATATTCACCCTCATCTTCTTTCTCAGTTTGGTTGGACTTGAATTTGTGCAGTCCGTAGTCTGTTATCTTAAGCACCCAACGACCGTCGATAACACAGTTTGAAGACTTGAGTCTCCCATGGAACTTGATTTCCGTACTGTGCAGGTATGACATACCCTGAAAAAAATCCGTGATATTCATTGAGCAAAACAGTTTGGCAATATGAGGAAGGTATTTGAAACATATCCGGACTTCAAAAAGCAAACTTTTCTTACTTTCTAAACCTGTTAGTAACCAAGTGGGCTGGAATCTTTGTTTAATTAACGAGTTATACAATAGTGCATGTGTAATTATTTTGTGTTATATAGTTTAAAGTAAAAGAAAACAGAGCAAAATTCATTACAGGACAGACAATCGAAATACTGCACGGACTAACTGGACGTTCAGAAGCATTGTCATCGTAGGAATTTAAAAGATGCTTCACGCATTCGTGCTTTGTTTCAATTCAACACTTTTAAATTGGTGCGATGAACTTTTGAAATCGCGCTGGGTAAATAACTGAACCCATAGTCAAAGGTGTTATTTACTCAAATTTTGTATCCACATTCAGCGTAGGAAATCTACTGTTTACTTAACACCCACTTGCTTTAGTTTGATGCAGTTTCGTTATGTTACCGCAGTCACTACCGTCATACCGACATCATCTTCATCTGCAATGACAGCCCTTTTATAGTGAAGTTTACGGAGAGGGAAGTAGTAAAAATACTAGAGAATTAGGCAAGGCAGGCAATACTCAACTCAGTTACCTTGACAATATCAGTGATTAGGGAAGTGATGAACATTTTGTCCAACTTCACGTCTTCATTCTCCAGTATATCCTAGAAGCAACAGAACATTAGAGAATCTTCTTCCACAAATCTTTGAGAAAGTTTGATTCTCATTCGCATATATTCTTGAGACTTGAGAACTTACCTGCAGGCTTCCTTTGGGACAGTATTGTACAAGAATGCAAATGTTTGGCGAAGCAACGCATGCGCCAATAAATTGAGTCAAGTTGTCATGGCGAAGGTCCCTCATCTGTAAATGGACAAAACATGAAACATCACTATTTAGGTGATGCAAGGTTCTGCATGATTTTAAAACTATAAACTAAGATAATAATAATTTTAATTTGGTGCGCCATTACCATGAAATGATCAATGCTTAGAAATCACTAATTATGGTGAACTCATCCATATCGGCTCTTTTCTGTTTTCCTTCTAACATATTTTTTTTACCTGTACATGTGCTACAAAGAGTAATAACTTTAAATATAAAACTAGTTCAATTCGGTAAAAACCCATAAACGAAAAAGTAAATTACATGCATATCAATTATCAGTTGTCGGTAAAACAACCAGCAATAAAACTTTAGATCCTATTCTTATTGATTTGGTAGTGAGTGCATCTCATACATATCCAGTGTACAATATTCAAGTTAAGTCTCACCATTTTTAGTTCTTTCTTGATGTCTCGAGTGAGTTCCAATTGTTTCTTGTGCACTTTCTTTATCGCTACCATGTTGGACTGAAAACAAATACATAATTTGTTAATGACCGTGGAGATGTATATATTCAAGTTGTTTCTTAGGGTGCATTCGATTGACGGTATTCCAGAATAGGAAAACGTTAAACAAAAGCGTTGATTCCCTCAATAGAGCAGTATGCTTCTTTTAAAATAGACAAAACAATCTGTAGATGTTCTAAACTTGTCCTAATACTTAATTTCGGATAATCATTTAATTATTGTTTACTGTTTGGAAATCTTTCTAATGTTTCCTATTCCGGAATGCGTTCAAAAAAACTCACCCTTAGTTGAAATGTTTAGTAAAAAGAAGTTATCTTCTCAAATGGTAACTTAACTCTCGAAATTAGCAAGGATGAGCTATGGGGATCAGTTACCGCAAAATGCTGCAAGACTTTATTAAAAACGCGTAGTAGAGTTGATTACAAAATACCGCAACGACTATTACAAATTGTGTAGGTTATCAAAAAGCGTTTAGGTTGTTAAAATATTGTTTCAAAATGCCGTAGTACACTGTACATTATTGATATAGTCACAAAGTTAATGTTGGGAACAAAACCACAATAAAAGTGTGTTTCTTTGATTAAGACCTAAGTCAACTTCCTATTTAAGGTTTATTGCACACACGACATTGCCGAAATGCTACTTATTAGCCAAGTTGTTTTCACATTCTATTTCACATGATGCTAATTAAGTACTGTATTACAGGAATTCACTTTTTTCTGGAAGTGCTAAAATATAAGTCAAACAAAAAGGGTAGCATGGCAAGAAAAATGATATTTAGTATAACTAAACATAGCACTGTTATTCCGCTCGTAAATCACGCTAATGAAAAACCAAGTTCTATCGGTAACATAGTCTAGATAAAACTGATTGCCTAAGCTTGCATAAACTTTTTATCGAGACAATGCTAAACAGCACTGTACCCTATACGTCCCGACCGTGGTAAACATTTGGCGTCCAACAATATTGGCGGTACTGTCTTGTGATACCAAGCTGACCTGCAATGAAAGCCATAATATATAGTTATTAAGTAATTGTTTGTTTCATGATTCACCAGTCAGATTTACTTGACGTATAACTTGTCTAACGCCATCACTTCCATCACTAACGTCCGCAATTGCAAATTGTTCAAAACATATACAAAACAGTTAATTTCTATAGTGTTTCCTTGCTTCTCATTCACGTTTTTACTTCGTGGTGTGCAACGTAACGTGTACACAACATTGTAAAAAGCAGTTCTCCTTTCAATTTGCTCTGCCCAGAAAATGGAGGCTACTATAGTATGGCACATTGACAAAAGAATTTATGTATGGCAGCTATTGAAACAACCAGTGTAACATGAATGGACCAACCATTGGTTTTTACCGAGTTAATTAAGACAGCGAATACGTTGACGGATTCAGGACCAACATCAATTCATTGGTTAGTCATTCAATCAATTGATTGGTTTAGAATTTGGCACAAAGTAAATTTCATTGGTAGACAACTTTGAAAACATATTGATGAAGAAATGAACAAGAAAAAGTTGTGACCATAGCCTAATATGTGTATACAAGATGGCTTTGGCAAACTAACAACAAACACTAGTAAAACTTTAATGTCCAACTTTAATGTTCTTTAACTTTAATGTTCTTGATTTAATCAAAGTGTGTTTGATTAAATCAAGAAAAGCATCAGTATTGAAATTGTTGTGCTGCTGTGTTGTTCTTAAACTTGGTTCACACGACAAAGAAAAGTGTGTTTTTAACTAATCTTATTTCCTTTTTAGTTTTTCAGATATCCACGCTTTCTTTAATAGTTCAGTGTAACTGCTATGAAATAACAATTAATTCTTATATACGCAATAATTATTTCACTAAATCTTGCATTTGTTCCTTGATGTAACACTCTATAACAGGATGAGAATTACCTGGCTTCGCAGTGATCCCAGCTGCCTTGTGTGAATCTGAATTTCGTTGTAGTTCACTTTCCATAGCTGAGAAGCTAGCTCTTTTTCTATTTTTTGCTTCCTGAGGGAACAATTAAAGGAACTTATTTCATAATTTTATATTTACAGACTATCTTTGCAGAAAGTGTTGAACACAACAAAATTTTGCTGGGAGAGGAAATTCTACATGTACAAAATGATATTCACATTTACTAAGTTGCAGTCTTACTAACCCTATACTGTAGGTTAGTTTTTGACGAGTATGGTGATAGTGCTAGAAGATAGACATTTTGAACGTATCAATTGTTTTAATCAAAACAATGGTGGGGCTCCAGACCCGATTAATAATCATATTACTTCTGGCGTCCCAGCACAAACTTGCAAATTGCAAATTTCCCTATAATTTACATCACTTTTGTTGCCCTTGAGTGTTAATAAATATTGTTTTTGTTGTTGTTATTGATCACCCTTTTCTTTGAGTAACTGCATTCTGACTCCATTAAAGAACAAAAACAAAAAACCATAATAGAACAGAAAAACACATAATGTTCGCGTCTATTTTGATCTAATTTCTAGCTACATGTAAAAATATATTCTAGTATGCACTTGGATGTCATCACAAACAGGCATAGTTTAGCAAACTTATAGCATCCTCACTGATTAGTTGTTTGGGCTGAACTTTAATCACTAGCAATCAGATGCTCTAACATTTGTTTGTCAGTAGCTGATATGTGATCTAAATACAGAGATGGCTTCAGAGCAAAACGAGCTAACTTAACAGAAGTATTATCAACAAAAAGATCGCAATGTAACCAAGAAACAATCTATTTCCCGACTAAGCTAATTTCCTTAGATATTGACAAGACCTTATATATCTGGATAAAAGCTTTCCTGACAAACCGAACCCAAGCGGTGCGAGTTGATAGTTCCCAGTCCCCCTGGACCCACACCCATGGAGGCGTACCACAAGGAACTAAACTCGGAACTACACTTTTTGTCATAATGATTAATGATCTGCTTAAGAACTGGCACCTAAGAACTAAGTATGTTGATGACACTACTGTCTCTGAAATATTACTACGTAATTCCATTAGCTTATTAGACTTTGCGGTTAGAGACATCCATGATTACTGTACAGAACATAAAATGAAACTCAACCCTAAAAAATGTAAAGAAATGGTCTTCAACTTTATGAGAAACCCGAGACCATTACACATTGAAAGTTCTGAAGTAGAAAGAGTGTCCACGTATAAACTGTTAGGAGTAATTATTAGTGATGATTTGAAATGGAATTGTCATATCGACTATATCATTACCAAAGCAGCAAAGAGACTTTATGCCCTTAGATAACTAAAAAGAGCCTGTGTACAGGCACAGGATATGTTGAAGGTTTACCGAAGTAATGTCAGATCGATCTTGGAATATGCTTTACAAGTGTGGCAGAACATCCCTGTCTATTTGTCTGAAAGAATAGAATCCGTGCAGAAGAAGGCATTCAAAATCATTTACACTGAACTGAGGACTTTTTTACATTTAGATATCAGTTTTTTTAATGGATAAGAATCGGGAACATAATATAAATTATATGTAATTATTATCATTAGTTAGTAGCATTTTGTTTAATTGTATATACCACTTGATAATTCAGTTTACCCTGCAAGAGAGTGGAATAAACGACATTATTATTATTATTATTATTATTATAAGCTATGCCTGACCATATATGATTAAACTGAAGTATTCACAATTTGTCCATATTAGGGACCTTTAGATTTGACTACGAGTACGACTACGAATACGACTTTTTGGTGCGACCAAATTCTTGACAGGAGTTCGCAAAATCGTTGTCGGGTCAAATCTCGTGCATGGCTGTCCTCCTGTTTATCACGATAATTGCTGAAGATCTCGTAGTGAACATTACGTAAGAAGTCGTACTCGTAGTCAAACCTAAAGGTCTCTTTAAGCAATCCATGTTCACATCCTGTTTAGGAGAGGTTGAGCTCTCAGTTTATTAACTTCACCCAAGTGAAGTTTATATTTGGTTTGATTTGGTTTCTTGGACAATATTGGTTTAATACATGCACCTATAGTACCAAACAACTTCAATCAGTTGACACCAATGTGAAAAACAGATGTCTTTACCTGTAGATAATAAGGCCGAGACAAATCAAAATCACCAGGATAGATCCCAAGCAAATGACAGCTATCTCCGTTGCACCTGAAACAACAGTAATCATTAAATGATCAGTAAGCAGGCGAGACGTGTTTTGTTCATTTACAGTTTGTGTGTATATTTGCAACAGGGTTAGCATTGTTTTTGCCAAGGCAACTGCACAGGAATGGACGCCAAAATCCCTCGCCAGGTTGAAGAAAGTAGCAAACTGAAACTGCACCTTAAGGCCTACTCTGGGGTGGTACCTCGCCTTATCTCGCCCTATCTCGCAACAAAAAAATAGTGGCAATTTTCCTTATCTCGCGCCCTATCTCGCCTTATCTCGCACTAAGTTGCTCTATCTTGCCTTATCTCGCACCTCAATGACCATGATATAGATTCCTATTTTCCTTATCTCGCCTTACCCCGCCTTATCTCGCCTTGTCTCGCCTTATCTCGATAAGGCGAGATACCACCCCAGAGTAGGCCTACCTTACATACAGCTTCGCTAGCCAACTTTACATGTTTTGAACACATTACAGGGCAAACGTTTTCAAAGTATACGAGTTATTGTATCGCATAGCAGATATCGTTCAATCTAACAGCGTGTCTCAAAAACAGGAAAAAAGCGGGTATTATTTTGATACTACTAGTCGAAAGGAAAGCTTTCATGGCTATTATATATGCGTCATTTTACAAATTAACGATTAATTGGTAATGAATCGTAAACTGAGTGGAGTTACTGACTACAATCATCATTGTCGATAGACTCAAAAAAGTGCGGCTAATTTTAATCGCTACTGTTGGGAACTAATCAAACTGATGGAATAACAATTGATTTTAAAATTATTGCAATTTTCAGTTTATGTTTTGCCTATTAGTAATAGTGTGTACTTAGCGGTTCTTTAATGCAGAGCTCGTTGCTGAATCCGCATTCGGGTCGTGCCACAGGAGCTTTGCCACCCGGCCAGATGATGGCCAAAGGATCCGGGATGTCTAGTATTTGATTTCCACCACTTGCGATCATAAAGGAACCAATTTGTGCGAATGACATTCCAGTCACTGAGGGCATAAAACAACTTCTCTTTAATAATTAAGTGTACTAACGTATGATTATGGTTATGGGAGCGCTAATTTATGCAACGTATGATTATGGTTATGGGAGCGCTAATTTATATTTAAGGGTGCTAACGATAAAGTATTCTCCATGCAGGAAAATAATCTGATTACGTGAAGGCATGCTAACAAACAAGCAACTGTGACTGTGAAAGCCTAAAGGCAACAAATGATGTCGATATGCAAATTAATTACGATGATGCTAAGATCGAGATAAAAACTAATGAACGTAACCGCATCAGCTGAAGATGAACTTCAAGACCATGTAGGAAATAATACTAATCCAAGAAATACACACACTTTATCCAGTGTTCACGATTATCAGCAGTCGATACTTATATTAGTAGCGCATTTTCCTCGGGTAATGGCATGATTTTGACAGTCTCTTGTCAGTAAGACAAGGAATTAGAACAAACATGCTAAATCAGGTTGTAAAACACAAACTTACAAAGTAGCGCAAACTCCAAGGGCATGTTTACAGGGTAACACAATATACTATAGAAGACTTACAAAGTAACTCACTGTCCCACGATAGTGTGAACTTTAGAAAAAGTAGCAAGCCATACCATTCATGTCCTGGCTAGTAGCGTATTGCTTTAGGACAGACTGGGGTGAAATTGATACAACGAGTCACCAACAATGTACTAGGTCGCACATTTGATACGTGTTCAAGCAGTGCGAAAGATAACTGTCGAAATCAGTAGTGTTTCTGTTGAGTATGTCTGAGAACAATGGGATCATATGAGAGATTGCGTCAAAGTAAAACAGATTTTAAACCGGTAACATAGAGATGTGAAATAGTGTGCCACGAAATATTTAACAATTGACTTTGTACCATGACAGACTTACGCATTGGTTTGCTTTTGTTCCAACGAAAATCCATCAGAGTGAAATTGTACTGAACGTCACCCTCTTTGTCTAGGTAAAAATCCAATCCCTGAACACCTAAAAAGAAAGATTTTCTTATTTTAGTAAGAGATCTTAAATTACAGAGTTTTTAAACTCTGCAGTTTTTGCCAGGTCTTTAAAAAGATCTGGCATCTGGCAACTTTTATATCATGTATTTTGACCTGGACTTTCTGTATCGTAGCTGTTTCAAACCCAGGGAGATACTTATTCATATTTTGTGTGGGAGTGTGCAGCCCAAATATGGGAATCCTGATTTTGTTTTAGACCCCCAAAACCTACAGTCTATTTCAGACCAAATTGCAGAAATTGATACCCTATTTTCAGACCAGACGAAATATGCATAACTATAAGAAGGCCAATAAAAGCACCGTGGCTGCAGTATAGCCCATATTCAGATATCTTTTATTGGAAAAATATTTTAATATTTTATACTTAAAAGTATACATTTACATTTGTGATAATAATTATAGATAATAAAAGAAATTACAATCAACTGTTTGAAAGGCAAAACCTATTCTGTTAGTAGTGATGTAATTACAGCTTCCCACTTTTTTTTAAAATTTTCTTCAGCATGAGAGGCGTAAACAATATATTTTCTATGCTAATTTTATCTTTTAATAATGTTATAAACCTTTGTAAGTTTGGATGTGTCTTATCATAGTTGCAACT
>JAOBYH010040449.1:0-12214 GCA_025403525.1 Umimayanthus kanabou | reverse complement strand
ATATTGAGAATTCAAAGTTAAGATTTTTATTGTCCCCTGATGAAGAACTAGCGGACGGCAGTTCGAAAATTTGGGAACTTTTATAAACGCTTTTGTAGTTTTGAAGTTTTTTTCAGATCAGATATATTTTTAGCAACATACAGTTTCAATATAAAAATATAAAGTCAAGTCATTTTTTATTGGCTATAACTGTATTATTGCATTTCTATTGTCATGCTTCTGAAGTCATTTGTCATTACATTGTGCGATTCATTTTAAAATTGATTGTTTGTGCCTGGCTAAGGCGACTCTTGTCGGTAATCTCCGTGGCCCCCGAAGGAACTTTACCTGACAAATAGTTAAGCAATAACATCTCAAATCTGGAATAAGTTGATTGTCAAAGCATTCAAGTGCATACTGTCTCCTTCTTCTAGCTGCGATTCTATAGAATATGTCCGTGCGCCATTGCACAACTGGTAGCGACTGAGCACGTAACTGAAAAACTAATCAAAGAACATTGTTTCGTTAATAATAATAATAATAATAATAATAATAATAATAATAATAATAATAATAATCATAATCATAATCATAAGCATAATCATAATCATAATAATAGTAAAAGAACTAATAATAATAATAATAATAATATGGGGAAAAATCAGTACAACAAGCTCCTGAGGGAAAACACTACAAAGCCTCAAATGAGAACACGTATAACAGCATTAACAGTGAAGCACGCTCAATCGCTGAACAACTCGAAATTGATGACAGGATGGAAATCATGGCAAAGAAACTAGCATTCGTAACCTTAAAAGACTACAAAGAAAATTTCAATAACAAACTCCCCTGCAGATTAATTAACCCAGCGAAAAGTGAGATTGTGGGCAAGGTCAGCAAGAAAATCTTGGACAGGATTAACAACAACCTCAGAGAAATAACAGCTGTAAACCAGCGGAAGAACACGGGGTCCGTAATAGAATGGTTCAGACAGATTTATGAGAAAGACAAGCACACCTTCGCCAGTTTCGACATTACGGAATTCTACCCATCGATCTCCTGAGCAAAGCGCTACAATTCGCCAGGCAGCACACACCGATCTCTGACCAGGATTTAGAAATCATCCACCACTCGCGGAAATCACTTCTCTTCGACGAAGACAAGCCCTGGATGAAGAAAGACTCGAAAAACCTGTTTGTCGTCACCATGGGAAGATTGATGGAGCAGATATCTGCGAATTAGTCGGCATCTTCACACTTAACACTCGAAAAACCTGTTTGTCGTCACCATGGGAAGTTTGATGGAACAGAAATCTGCGAATTAGTCGGCATCTTCACACTTAACACCCTAGCCAAAAAATATGACAAAAATAACATCGGCGAGCACCAAGACGACGGCCTGGCCATTTTCAGGAACACGCTCAGCAAACAAGTTGACAGAATTTATTTAGAAAAGATCTAATCAAAACATTCAAAGAACTTGGGCTCAAGATCACAATCCAAGTAAACTTGAAGACCACAAACTTTCTCGACGTCACCCTGAACCTTAGCAATGGCAGGTTTTACCCATACAGAAAACCAAATGACCGCCAGTTTATATCCACAAGGACTCTAACCACCCTCCGAACATTACAAAAAATCTACCAGCTTCAATCAGCCACGCCGCCGCATCTCAGATATCTCATACGACGCGGAAATCTTCCAAAATGCAGCCCCCTTCTATGAAGACGCGCTGAAGGAAAGTGGCTACACTTAAGGAATAGTGTACAGGGACAAACAACCCACGACCAAGAAACGCAACAGAAGACGCAACATCATATGGTTTAACCCACCATTTAGCAAAAACGTCGCAACAAACATCGGTGCTACATTTCTGAAATTAATCAGCAAGCACTTCCCGCCTAGATCCAAACTCGATCCACAAGATCTTTAGCCTGCGAACAGGCTCAATTGCGCGAGAATTGGGGAAAAGAGAAAAAAGGAGTAATAATAATAGTATTATTACTCCGGGCCGAGTAATATAATATTCTCCAACAATAAAGCGATGTTCGACATACCTTTGCAGTTCAATACCCACCCGGTAATCTTCTGAAAACCGTACTCCACCTCCACAGCTGAACAACGTTATGGGATTACAACACATAGGTAAACCAACTGTTTCACCAAGGGCCTTGAGTACCCGTGGCTCAGAAAATTATCTTGACAAAGTGGTAAATTCAGAAAATTATCTTGACAAAGAGACAAACTCAGATCTTACGTAGGAGACAACAAAGGTGCAATTGGCGTGCTGCTCGCAAACGGTGGCAGAAATTAACTGACATTAAATTACCTCAGCTATAAACCAAATGTTTCTTTATTATTTGTTTATTTCTGTTTCTTTGACATTTCTTTACAATGCAAGTACTATTTGAAACAGAAGCCCATACTATCTTGCAACTGAAGAAGCCCGCGGGCTTTATGTTGAGATGTGCGTTTTTCAATAATTCTTTTGCAAACTCAATAGGAGTGCTTCTTTCCGAGATGGGCGTTTTCTCAAAATTACTTCCACTAGGCTTTTTTGTAGGTTTTATGATGTTTTACAATGTTTTGTATTCCTTTTACCCAGAGTAACTGAACACGTGTCTTTTGTCTCTAGTAGTAGCAACCGTCAAGAATCATAAAAAACAGTTTTAGTTCCAATCTATCTTTTCTATTTTTTTGCTTGGTTAAATGAATTTAAACATAAATTTGTAATATTCAAAGAGTAAAACAAATGCTAAAAGGCTTCACTAAGATAATGTCATGAGAAGAAGCGACCTTTAAAAACAACTTGAAACTTCCGTGCCTTTGAATTTAATTTTGATTTTACTATCACATCTTCTAGAAATACCAGCTTTCTATTGGTTGCTTAACTGTGAATTTTTCCATAACACCGTGCAATTGATTCTAAACACCATACATGCTGTTAAAATCTTAAATATTTCCATTTTGAAATCATTAGTGTTTTATGTAGTTTTCACTGGTTACCAAAAACAGGATTTAAGCTGTATATCTTACTATCTTGGGAGTTGTGACAATGTTAACTATATTTCAGTGGAGTGAAATTTGGTGAGGAAATCTGAAATCATACGCGTGATTTCAAGATCGGATGAGCGCGCAGCTTGTTTCAGCTAGCTAGACAAAGATTGCACGACACGAAGTTCAATTACCAAATAATTGTATCAGTTTTGAACTTGTTCTTTTGTAAGCAAAGATAATGCTTTTTTGTTAACGTTTGAGATAACTGGGAAAAACATGTCTAGTAGGATGGCTTATACTTCTGGCAGAGTCATCGTTGCCAAAAAGGCCAGACGATTAGTCAGGTCTCCTATCGTCTACTTTCTGTTCCTGGCCCGGCCAAAAAGAAAAAAGATGCCTGGGGACCTGGCTACCATTCTCCTCCAGGATGGTTAACGGGCGTGAGGCTAACTTCCTCACTCTTAAGAAGGAACATTATTACGGAAACTCAGTGCCAGAGGACTTTATTGATAGTTATACACAGGCTTCATAATTAGGCAAACCATTATATAGTTATGGTGTAGCGATCTTATGCTCCATACGGAGTTACAAGAGTGGATTTTTTTAAAAATAGCTTGCGCGTGCACCGTCACATTGCCGGGTTGTTTCACAGTTATATACAATGACTATGTCTTGCGCAGTTGCTCAGAAAAGCTTCCTACGGGAAGTAACAGAAAGAAAGAAAAAAGAAAAGTGAGAATAAAGAATAAAAAGAAAAGCTTATCTAACAGCTTTACCAAAGCACGCCATTCACTTTTCCTCTGTTCTAAATTGTGATCAGCATCAACCAATTTACAAGCTGCTTTAAGTTTACATAAGTTTTCACAGTCATTAACTGGGCATATTTGTTCACTGTTGTCGTTTATAGAATGTTTTTTACTGCTGTTTGTAGCAACCCCTCCGTTTGCAAGAACATCCGTTTGTTTTGCTTCCATTTTCGAACCTCTAGTAATTGTAAATTTGTTCTTTTTCTTTCTAACAAAGCTACGTTTACAGCTGAACGTTGTATTGAAGATAATCTTCCTGATCCAATTTGGTACTTTCGTATCTGGGTAATGATGATACAGTCGAAGAATTCCACAGGTAAAGAGAAGAGAAAGAGATACCTCAACTATCATTGCAGCGGAAAACCTTCCGATCAATGACTGAGTTTCAGAATTTGGTGGAATTGCTTCTGTAAACATAAGCATGAAGACTGTCATCCCGAGCAGAACAGTAATTACAAGGGAAACCCTTTCCCCAGTTTCGGGCGGAAATAAGAAGGAACAGGCCGCAAGGATTGACAGCAACATACAGGGTATTATCAGGTTGTTAGTGTAGAATAAGGACCTTCTCTTGATTCTGATCTCAAAAGTTAAGTCAAGATATGGTTCAGGGCAACACGGATACAGAATTCGATTCTTCTTCGCGTCAGCAGATAATAGTTCCCACTCTCCATTCTTGGTGTACGGTTTCAAGTCCGCTCCTTCAAGACCGTTTAAAAAGGTGATGTTAAGCTTTTCACCTGTGTAAGTCCACGAGCCAAATGTCAGCCGGCAAATTTGGGTGTCAAATGGGAAGTAGGTAATATCAACCTTGCAGGAGCTCTTCATTTTGGTCGGTGAAAACCAGCTGATAGTTCCATCCATGCTTACAATCACTGGAGTCTTGAAAATGAACATTTCTCCATGATTTTCTTGATTAACACTGCAATGAGACAGGCAATTTCAAAGATCGCAAATATATTTTACGGTCAATAGAAGTAAGTGAGAGTCGTAACAGAAAATATTTGTTGTATATATCAAAACTCTACAAGAGACATTTATAAACGTGAATAAAATCAGCTCATACGCGTAACTGTCTACTAACTCTTTGAAAAAAAAGTCCCTAACTTAAAGGCAAACTAGTCCTTTTAGACCCGCTATACACAACCAAAAATCCTGCATGATTACGTGACAAATTTTAATGTTAAACATTTTAATAAAGCTTGGGCTTGCAAAATGTTTTTGTCCCAAGATGCACTATATCGGGACCATTATTTTGCGCTGGTGATTATACAGTTGGTCTTTATCTTTCAACAAAAGCCGTTTATAAAATTGTTGTAAATTCAAATAATGATATCCGTTTCACTGCAGTCAATTGGCAATTGAATATCGAACGTTCGAAACTTTGCCTGTGTTCGTTGCAAATTTACACAATTTTGTTTTTACACGCCGCTGTTTTCTTCAAAAAGCAAAATAGACCCACACAAATGCCATAAACTTATTTTTTGTTTTCCTTAAATTTGAAAAAGCTGGTTGGTATCAAAATCAATATAAAATATGGCAGAAAAAATAGCGTTTTTCTCGCGCGCCTTCTGAATATGCGTTATGCTGTCAGGAACTATAGTTTGATATCTGGAAATAACGTTACTATAACGTTACGGTTGCTTTGTGATCTAAGTGAGATTAAAAAGGCTGATGAAATTACGTAAAACAAATGTTTTGGAACTAAGTGGTTCTGATCCATGAGCAGGGCCATTCTGGTAAGAACCAGTTCTGAGAACTTGTGCGTTCCATTTAAGAACTGACTGGTCTGACCGGCCAGACTGGACAATATACTGTTCGTCCATTGACTAATGAAACAATTGTTGATGACTGCTTGTATCGACAACTAATAGTAATTGATACAGCTTTTCCACTCACGGGAAATAAAATCAATAAAAAGGCTAGATTACTACGATCTAATGAAAAGGGTTTCAAATTATTCTTTAAAGGTAAATAAGCAAAATCCTTAGGGCGCGTTTGATTGACTCTATTTCGGAATAGGAAAAAACAGAATAAAAACTTTATTCAATCTTATTGGCCACAATTCCTGTCAAATTAGAAGAAAAACACAACTGAGTTATATCTCTTGCCCCAGTCATTACTTTTAACTAGAGTTTGATTGATCTGCGAATCAGGAGAGAATTTGGAAATTTCAGTCTTATTCCGGAATAGAAGGAATAGTGTCAATCGAACCCACCCTTAGTTTGATCAATGAAACTAAGATAATGCGGCAAGTTTATGGCTGTGGCCAGGATCATATCTTTATTTTATTTAGAAACTTCAATCCAGGCACAACCTAAAAAAAGAGGAAAAACAAAGCAAAAATTAAAAAAGGCCAGCCCTAAATAAAATTCAAAACACTGATTACATTTATAGATCAAACATGGAGATAAAATACAAGTTAGTGATTACAATATATGCAGAACTGACGTACGCATTTTATCATCCCTTCAAAGGAGCTTCTAACGTTTTCTGCCTTTCTGATAAAATACACGAATACTAACTTACTTGTTGTATAGAACGATATCAGGTATCCACACGTTCTTGGGGTCGATATTGAATGATGATATGCCTTCATAATAGGATGCGTTCCATGTTAGCCAAGGGTCGGTCCATTTCTTCAACACAAAAAATACTATAAGTTGGTCTGTTATTAAACTTCCAGAGATGGCAACAAAATGGCTTTCTTCCGATTTTTCAAAGAATCGTCAACATTCACAAAAGTATCGTTTTTCGTTTAGAAGGGAAAACATTGCAAAGTAAATTCCAACTTTTGTAAGGAAGTACGAAACCTTGCTCGGCTAACAAGTGGGTTTCACATTAACCAAGGGTCGGTCAATTCTTGTAACGTTTAGAGTATTCATGGTAATCGATCCAAATTTGTGGATTTTTCCTCAAATGTTATGGTCAATGTTGTGGTTGGCGCCTGGGTTGCCATGGTCAGCCATTCTAAATGGCAGTTTTGCCAAACTTGTTCAATTGCTGTTTCTTGCCATTTTATTTGGTTTCAAAACTTGAAATGCGAGAATCTCAAGATGTTAACCGCTTCCATTCAAGACAAAAGTTTATTCGGATGAATTAGAATGTTTTATGAAGTCACAAAATTGCACAAAAGTGTTGCAGCAAAAAAATCCAAGATGGCGATCGGATGACGTCACGATCATTAATTGAACTTTGGATGTTCAGTTTTATGCTTGTGAGCTGCTGGTTTAAATTTATTCAAATTCCAGAAGAAATGTACAAAAAACAAACATTGCAATCTTGACTGATCAAGAAAACCCACCCCTTCAGTTAGCAAATACCATCTTCAAACATATCGATTTTTCAGTGCCAAGTTTTGTTGCAAGATTGTTTATAGTTTTAGAGCTGAAAAGGGGGAGGGGGGAGGGCACTAAACATACACTCCCGCCCCAGTGCGAGGGACACTAAAAACGCCCAGTCTGAATACGGTTAATAGTACTTTAAGGAAACTATACATATAGAACTCACTTGTCTAACCCACACTTGGCTTGTTAGTAACTGTTTCTTCATGTCCTATAAACGAAAATTATATTATTTGAAATACATGTTTTAGCTACAAGTGTGAAAGAAACTAATAAAAAAGAAAATACTACAAATGGTAATTGAACGCCCGACACACCGTCTCTAGATGCATCCTAGCATGTTCGATTTAGCTTCTAGTGATCTGATCATATAAAAAGTATTAGCATATGTAGCGCGTTAACAGGAAAAGGGTCTCCTGAAGCATGTCAGAGAGACTAAAAATTACTAGTTGATTTTTCGCCCAATTTCACGCTATTTTTAGATGCTAGTTTGATAGTCTTTTCACCACATGCAAGCTTGGATAGTATTTCAAAACAAAAGCTAATGAAAGACGCGAGAAATTGAACCGAGTGAAATGCCGAAATTTTGACATCTGCGCATGCTCCCCCCCCCAACAGATATCTGAGAATTCCTTTGACATTGATTGATTACAATGTCACTTGATCGACAGAAATTTGGCTTTCTGAACCAACTGCAGTAAAGGACAACTGAATTAAGAGCATTTGAAAAGAAACACCATTATTGTCCATCAGACGCCTTTTTTCTGCATGAGACCCCTTTCTTGTTAACGGCATAGATATACAAACTCGGTTAAGTTTGGTATTTCAAGCGATTTGATTGGTTCGTAATTTTTGGTTAATGGACGAAAATTTGCAGAGTGAAACAATGGCTTGCGTAAACTCCCGTTTTGTGGTAGTGACAGAGGAGGGAATCTTGTGAATGCTTACTTTTCTTGAATGTGTTGTCTTGTCACCGAATTTGCATATGACAATACAATTATTCTCTTCAATCTTGGTGAATAGTGGCTTTAATAGAATAGCCAACTCCGTGCTTCGCATGTCGATGAATATTCTGCCACTATAGAGGTAGATTTAGGTGAGTAATTGTTAATTATATTTACGTACTTACCAACTCAATCAACTCGGTATAAGCAATACCAAAATGTACTGTTATCGCGTCTGCTGGTTTCAGTACTGGGCGACTTGCTGGGCTGTATTCAGCAAACACATCTTTCATTAACCTGTCCTCTGGCTTTCGGTATTTTCTATTTTCTCTACAGCCTTCAGAAAAAGTTAAAACAAATATTGACGAACTGATCAGAACTACTTTATAGGAAGTAAGTTGTTTATAAGATCCTTGTTTTAAATAGTCTGACAATGGTGTGTTCCGAAATGAGTTTCGAACCAGTACACTTAAGTTAAGTTTACTTTTCTCGATATCATTTGTTTGGCAACGTATTCTAATTTTGGATGCAGGAAATCTATAATCAGAGGATTGGATGATAAAATCCGCCAGCGCGGTTGACCAGTGTTTGTAATAAAAAAAACGTTGTCTGCATTTAACTAAATGTTTAAAAGTTTGTTTAGAATACGCCTGATCATGACTATTGAGATCCCAACCTCCAGCTGCGGCCTTAATTACGGCAGAGTAGAATGCGACAAATCAAAGATAAGGTGAATAAAAGGCAGGGCTTGCCTACACTTTTTTGCTTTTGTAAGAACATCTATTCTGGAATTGAGGCTGAACGTTCATATTTTTTGTAGTATCCCAGCCTAAAAATGATGAAAGCATTACTAATAGTTTTTGAAATTGTGAATGAGTGCAATGTGAATGTATATAAATAGAGGCTCGGTTCATGAAATATAAGTCTGCTCTTATTTGTACCCAAACGCATTTCTATCACCTGTTTACCAAACTC
Organism: Umimayanthus kanabou; assembly: GCA_025403525.1. Classification (NCBI taxonomy): domain Eukaryota; kingdom Metazoa; phylum Cnidaria; class Anthozoa; order Zoantharia; family Parazoanthidae; genus Umimayanthus; species Umimayanthus kanabou. Next base: position 3,173 of record JAOBYH010040449.1, on the reverse strand, counting down.
AGTGGTCCAATTTCACTGCTCTCTAACGATAATAAGATGTGGCTCACTGTTCCATTTTCAAATTTATAGAAATAGATGTTCCTGTTTTAGTGTCATCCTGAGCTATATCTTAAACATGTTTATGAACATTGGCGTTTTGGAGTTCAGTCAGCGTCAGTTCTTATAAAAAAGGTTTTTATATAAAAAGTGTGCCGTTACTATTTAATCAAAATTGTTTTTCTCCCTTACAGAGACGTTTCTTTTAATAAAGATAATTTTGGACGGTAGTTTTAATACAACTTAATGCCAAACTTTTTACAGGGTAAACTTTCTCATGAAAAGATAGTTTATCTCTGATTCTTCAGTTAAACATCACAAAACATAAACTATTTATTCTAATCATATTTTGTTTGAACCCCGAGTGCGCAAATGTAAATATTAATTATTTTGCATTAATAAAACATAACTTGCCTTTCTTTGAAATGATTGAGACAGGATTAAATACTACACAACTGTTTAGAAATGCGTTTAACTTCACAAAGTTAGCGAAAATAGTTGTTGCTATAAAAAAACTGACAGAAAACTGCTTACATCTTCAAATTTACCACAAACTTTCCAAAAAGAGCCTGAATTACAAAATATATATTTATTTTGGCACGTCAGTGTTTGAATACTTCTGATAGCATATATTTCACAAAACCGTTTTCGTGAATTATTATCACTAGTCAGAGATCTACGTAGGTTATTCCAATTTCTTTTTGGTTGATTTCGTTTGTAGAAAGAGTTATCCACCAAAAATACGGCCAACGCATGGCTACTAATATAATTTCGATCCAAATATTATGGTATTCAGTTTACCTGAAAGAGCCGCTACGACTACAGATGCGACCAGCAACAATAATGTGTGTCCCAAACTGGAAAGAGCCATTCGTTACGAATAGTGCAAAAGTCACAAGGGGTATCTGCTTGATTAGAACTTAGAGTTGCCTTCCTGAGAACTCCACAGTGCCTCTGAACACCCACGTATCTGTGCAGGCGATTGGAATTGATTTAGTTTAAACCTACTAACAGTTTGATAATAAACTTAGCGTGTGCACATTTTTTTCAAAAATACGATTCAATTACATCTCATAAAATCTGTTGGCTGCCAACTAACAACAGTTACTTTTAGATAAAACAAACTAACGATGCATCCACGTGCTAAATTATAAATAGATTGAAGTTTTAACATGTAATTGAAGAAAACTCAAATTTTAACAAGTTTTCGCCTTCTGGCATGCTAAAATCTTTTTACCTTTATATAAAAGTAGCACTTTAAATTGGAAACCTGGTTTAACCTTGAGCAAACACTGTGAGTAATCGATTCATTCTCAGACGTTGTTACTTGTAATCTGCTGATGATCTACTGGCAAAAGATAATGAAGATAGCGTCTGATTTTCAAGGGTATATTGACGTCTTTTTCTAAAGTTTGGAAGTTATGGTTGCATTTGCATGTACTCTTTAAGTTATAGCTGTAAAAAGAAATTGATTTTTCTAAAGAAGGACAATTTGAAAGATATTTAGTATGAAGTGTAATTAACGACTGAAAAAACATTTTGATTACTATTGCTTTGCTTTTGTTAACGTGTCGGTGTAATAAATATTGATGATCTTCCAAACTACCAAAGTTCGCATTAGTTATAACGGAACTTCATGACAAAACAAATCGAAACATGACGCGAAGAATTGATTTGCGCAAATGATGACGATGATCCAACTATTAAAAGAAACAGCCGTTGACAAGTTTAGTATACAATCAAGTTTTGCCGTATATGTAAGGTCATAAGACTAGAAACGTTTCATTCGTCTGGTTGAATGTGTGCAAACACTTTTAATTCATTAGTTGATAATTCATCTCTGTATAAATATTGGCAATATCTGTGCTAGTTGAACAACTCCATGAACAAAACAGTTTCCCTCGTCTATGTAGACAAACTAAACAATTCAGTTTCTCTAAACCTTTATTGATGCATCTCTTGCCTGTATTTATACACTTAATTATCAAACAAACTATACATCTTTACCCATCAACGCCAATATGCTGTTTATTCTGACATGGAATGAAAAATGGTTTAGAAATAAGTGTCTAATGAAATAAATCGGAGAAACTTGCTCCTCTTAAATATATAAAATAGACAAAAATTAATTATATTTAGAATTTGAAATGGCGTCGTAAATTTGCTGTAAAGTCTGATATAAATTAGATTTAGAGATGGATATTTTGCAGAGACCTAGACGCCATAGTTGCTTCGTTCAAGTTACAAGAATCGGAGTCACAAGTGCAAGCCCAACGGGGTCAGCGACGAAAAATGTTGAAAATATATTTTTTTGTCGGTGTCCACTTCTGTTTTCGTGAGCCTTCATTTCTGTCAAGTCGGTAAAACTCAAACAAACAAAACCATCCAATCATTTTGCTCGTTCCAGGCCCACGAACGTGGTTTTCTGGAAGAAAAGTAACAACTTATTTCCAATCTGATCCTCTGAGAAACAAAATGTAAACTTTAAAAGCTGTTAAAAAAAACTTTTTAACCAACTGGAAAATTATTACCTCAGATAATAAGATACAAACATCTGTAAATTCTGAAACTATTTTAACAATGTGAAAAGAACTGGGGCTGGACGATTTTGGGATAGGAGGTGGGTGAAAGGACTCTTGCATCTATGACGTCTTCGTCCAGTGCCCCTTTATCTTTTAGCAGTACTAAGACTGCGACACTCTTAAAACTTAGTTACCATTATAATACATGAATTTAGAACCATAAAAATTCGCGATGGATCGAGGTATCGGTTCAATTAAAATAGGCAAACACAGAAAAAAGTATCTTTATCTTGCGATTACAGAACAGTAGCTTCCTTTATTCCAAGTTGCCCTTATATAGCTGCTACACAATCTCTATTTTTTTTTATAAGAACGTCTACATTTTGGGCTGAGGCTGAATATTAATAAATATTTTGAGGACTTCGATTCTGCCTCAAATGTTCTTAAAACCTTCTTAAACATAGTTGTTAGTTGGGATGCCGGGTGTACATTTCACTACACGAAAAATTGGATTTGCTCATGTTTGCTAATGTGGCCTAAATATGAAGCAAATTCAAGTTTGCACCTATAGCAAACATGGTAAATGCCATATTTGCTCATTTGGTGAGCAAATGT
>JAOBYH010040338.1:0-12215 GCA_025403525.1 Umimayanthus kanabou | reverse complement strand
GGAAGGCGATGCGGTTGCAACTGCACCCACAGTATTTCGTGATCATTGCAACATGAGAGCTCTTCAAGTTTCTTGTACCTCGAGAAACCTTCTTCTTCTTCTCCGTGATCTTCTGATGATCGGTCCCTCCTTATCACATTATAGCCGGGGATATCAACAATAGAGTCCGTGATTGTTGATTTTAACCAGGTTTCAGTTATAAACGCGAGACTGACATTATTGCGGAGAACAAATTCTTGTACTTCCAAGATCTTCGGTGCAAGCGACATAGTATTTGCAACCATGAGTTTTGGGACAAAATAGACCGTTTTGCAGGGAAGTCGGTCTACGTTGGAGTTATTACGTTCTGAATCTTGCAAATCGTCTTGCAGTGGTTCCGTTATGGAAGGCCGATCGTCAACAATAGGGTCCTTGGTTTGCTCTCTGCTGAATGTGTCAATCTGAATATTTAATATCTCCGAGAAACTAGTATGCAAATTTGTTTCCTCCTGAAGTTTAACATCAGAGTTTGTATTTCCAGGCACACCAGATGAAATTACACTTGATTGTAAGATAGAGTTTGATAGACTGAGGCTCTCCATTTCTCCAATATGTTTTGATTTCCTGTGTCCTGCTCTACACCCACGACAGGTTGGCTTTGCCTTCGATATCCCATGGTCAACCAAGCGGCGCCAAACATCCACTGAGAGTGGTCTTGAAGAAGTTGACCGAGAAAATGCTTTCAGAAACAAACTTGTGTAGATCTTTGCCATCCCCGTTCATTCAAATTGCAGTCAATGCCAAATTACAATACAGTTAAGAGCTACTTAAAAGTTAAAAAAGTTAAAACTGCTAGGAAACGTGTGCTGCCTGCTAGGCGCTCAGTCCTATTCAAAAAACTCTATTCTACTCTATTCAAAAACTTTGCTCTACTTTATTCAAGGAAAATACTTATTTCTATTACTATTATTGTTATATTATTGTTTTCATTATATTTATTATTATTATTATTATCAACAGTTGACTGCAAGCAGGTACCCGATTTCACAAATATATGATACCACTAGAGCCTCAATGACATTAAGAACAAACTAAGACATTAACACCAAACTGTCTGTTCGTTGACGTATGGCGATATTTAAAATCGTTAGTTGACGTCAGTTTGTCTCACTTTCACTTAACTCTTATGGTAAATCTCTCAAGGGCGGGTCTAGGAGAGAGACTGCGTCAACAATTCTGGAAATATTTTGTAAAAAAACACTGAAAAGGAAAATTTTTGGAGTACAGATACTCCGCCAACCCTTCCAAGCGAAAATGATATTCAAGAAAACTACTTACAATTATTCCATGATTTTTTCAGGCGATTTTCAAATACGCCAGGTTTTGGTCAACTGCTGTTAATAGTAACAATCACCGACGAATTATTATCTTCTCCAGTGCTTCTACAGTCTCACTAATTAGTAACAACCACTGATGAATTATTACCTTCTCCAGTGTTTCTACAGTTGAACTGATTGGTAACAATCACTGATAAATTCTTATCTTCTCCAGTTTTTCTCTCCCGACGTTCAACTGCAAGAGTTTCATTTCCCATTGACCACCCCAGTGTCATCTTCATCGAACTTCGAAGATCACGCATGCGCAACACGTACACAAAGGGATTGGCAGCCGAGTTTAGAAACACCAATGGTATCGTGACTCTACTAAGAACAGCAAACCATTCATTTGAAACACAGGTTTTACAATTTTCTGCTGCAATGGTCACAATGGTATGAGGTAGAAATGCAAGGATTAAAAGTAAAGTTATAAGAACTGCCGTATAAACAATTTTTTGTTCACGTTTTTGTTTATGCATTTGATTCCTACAAAGTTTTTGGATGAATCTCCCATCGGTTCCTTGTATTTTATCGCTGACAGTTTGCAACTTGTTCCTTTGTCTTCGTAAAATTAAGTAAATAGCGGTGTATGTCACCATCACTAATATAATTGGGATTACAATGTGTAAATAAAGGTCCGTTCTTTCCCAAAGACCTAAATCTACCTCAGCTAATTGTAGCAGAGAAAATACAAAGCTGTGAATGCAAACTGCAATGACGCACAAATTGGCACGTTTCCTCGTGACTGATTGACGATAAAAGTAAGGAAAGCTAACGGCAACAAAGCGCTCCACCGACATTGCTACAATCAACAGAGTGGCGCTGTTAACGGTGAAGAAAGAAACAATCGCTGTGAACCCCCTCAACTCAAATTCTGCCTCCGTTTTCATCTTCAGCGCACAGCGGATTTCAATTCTCGCTTGACTCGGATCACACAGCGCCCCTGTAAGGAAGTCCATGATGGCAATGGCCGTGATGAAAGTTGTGACGGGTTTTGTGAAACGTTTCAGCGGATCCTTATAAAGCACATAAAGAAGAAAACCATTGGAAACTGTTGTAACAACAACAAGCACAACAGTTAATATTGATGTCGCGATGCAAGTCACTGGGAGCAGATTGCCGTCCATTCTTCTAGTTTTTTCAAGAAAAAAACACTGCCACAAAACACTACTACGAAACGTTCTTTAACGACAGCTTTTCCAGACTTTTGTTTCGTGTAAACAAGGTGTCACTAAATTTACTTTTGACGAGAAAAAACAAAGCATCGCATGTCAACGACAACTTTCCTGTTACAGTTGCATGGTAGACTAACCGGAAATGTGTTCGAAGCGAGGGGGAGGAGTTAAACAGCTGATTTTAACTAGATAATAGTTAGGCTCCATTAGTCACAAAAAATACATCAGCTAAAACATTGATAAGATATATTAAGAAAAACGAAAGCGGATTAAAGTTAATTTAGTATCCCGTGGGGATACTCCATTATAGAAACAACTAGTTATTCAGCATTGCTTAAAAATAGAATTAATTTGAATGTATGATTCGTATTAAAAGTCGCTTCTTGGTAGTGAGATGTATGATTTCGTTATAAAAGGCAAGAAAGTGAAGAAAATTCAAAAGACGTTGCTAAATTTTAACTTGTTGTACCAAAAGGAACGCTTTATGTTCAACGGTGTGAAATAGAGTTAAATGATAAAATTGTAAAATGTGTCTTCCTCTTTAAAATCTGACAGAAAAACCAGCATGCACTGTCGAATGTTTCTTATACAGGAAGTCAAACTTGATTGTGTTTGTACTTCTATCCTTTTCCTTAAAAATATACTCCTCTTTTTTAAGGTTTTTCTCTTCCAAACCCAAGTTAGGGAACAAGGTTTTTTCACAACTTGCTCTGTAAGTAGTCCAATTACTATATGCAATAACAAATTTTCAAAGCGAAAAAAACAACAGAATTTCATGCTGTCGTTTGGCTTTTGAAAAATAGCCCGGTACGTGTACTTGTTCAGAGCAAGTTTTTCAGTTTTCACCCACTTTCCTACCGTAACGTTCTTATGAAAAGGTTTCCTATAGAGAAAAGAGAGGTTTTGAACGGCTTACAGGGGAAGTAATGGGAACATATTAATAAAAGATGCCAACATGACATGAATCCTTTAAAAATTAACAGGGAAAGAAAAAGATTATCACGTTATACATTTCCATCCATTTCCAAATCACATAAATTGACGCTGACACAGCAACCAAAAAGCGACTAACAAAGAAAATAGAACCGAAAAAAATTTCATTTATCCAAAGTTTTGAAGTATAACAGTTGCCATTTGAAAAATAATATTCTCGAGAATTTCAATACTAATTAAGTGTTAAAGATGCAGTTGATATCAATTTTAAAGCAGCTACATTTTGAACATTATCAATGCTTGATTATCTCTATTTTTCAAATGCTTAGAAAATGCAGTTTTCTTTATTGTAACAATAATTAATATTGTTGTTCGTAGTGTTTCCACCTGGCGAAAGCGAATTAAAACAAACAAACGGCTAGAATTAATCGAAAGAGACTTAATTTTCGTATAAATATCTCTTTGGAAACTTTTTCGATGATGTTGCTTGTAATTAGTTATAAATACTTAATTAAAGAAACTACAGTAAGTTCACAGGGTTTTATTGTCGAATTATTTTAATTTAGAATTATATCGAAATTGTTTCATGGAATTTTGTTAGAATCGTATTTTTCTACGTACTATTTCTTTTCATGAAATTTTCAAAGCAATGCAGTTGAATCTACAAATTTGGAAATAAATTTATTATTTTTTTATTATTTTTATTATGATGATGATGAAGATGATGATGATGATGATAATGATGACCATCAACAGTTGACTGCAAGCAGGTACCCGATTTCACAAATATATGATACCGCTAGAGCCTCGACGACATTAAGAACAAATTAAGACATTAGCACCAAACTGTCTGTTCGTTGACGTATGGCGATATTTAAAATCATTAGTGGAAGTCAGTTTGTCTCACTTTCACTTAACTCTTATGGTAAATCTCTCAAGAGCGGATTTAGGAGAGAGGCTGCGTCATCAATTATGGAAATATTTTATTTAAAAAACACTGAAAAGAATAATTTTTGGAGTACAGATACTCTACCAACCCTTCCCAGCGAAAATGATTTTCAAGAAAAATACTTACAATTATTCTACAACAACAACAACAACAACAAAAAAACAACAAATAATTTTTTTAGTCCTCGTAAAAGTATATAAGTACAAAACACATTGTAGTCATTAACAAAGTATTAATAAAATATATGGTGAAGAGGAACACAGCTACCTAAAAATAGCAGAGGTAACTGTGGTCGGACCTGAGATATTGTATATTGCAGATCTAATTGGAATTTAAGGACAAAACAGATGCTAACTTTCACATTGTTGTCAAAAAAAGAATAGAAAAATAAACGTACAACACATACAGGGCCTGTATGACAGTAGCAGTAAAGTGCATCATGCACCTGAATATGTACTGAAAATAGATTTTTTAATAATTTCTTAAACTGGTTTCTTTTTTCTAGCTTGAAGAATTTTTAATCGAGTTACAGATTTTGGCACCAATAAAGCGAATGTTAAATTTCCCATTGTTTAAGTTCTTACTTTAGAGATGTATGTTATATGCGAACACTACTTATTGGCTTAAAGAAATCATCAAAGACAGATGGTAAAACATCTATGAAAATCATGCATGAATAAGGCATTCTCTAGGAATATTACATAAAGTTTCAGTATTCCCAGTTGTAATAAAAGTGGGCTTGAGTGTACATTGAATTCAGCAAAGCAGATCAATCTATCCGCTTTCTTTTGGAGGATAATAAGAGGTTTGAGGGTAGACAAATATGTATTACCCCAGGTTGTCACAGCATAAGACAGATATGGAAAGATCAGCTGGATTAGTATTTCCAGGGGTACATAATGTCAAATCTTAGATAATATACCAACACTGCGTTTAGTTGTCTTGGTAATATATTGCACATGACTTTTCCAGGTGAGATGACAATCAATGTAGACCCCCAGATACCTGATGCACTTTACTTGCTCCAATTCTTGCCCACTAATATGAAGCTTTACATTGTGGTTAATGACTTTTGAAATGGATGAAGGATGATGAAGTTTGTCTTATCAATCTTCAGAAAAAGTTTGTTAGCAGTAAGCCATAATGAGACACGCTTAAGATTTTCATTAATAGATACTTCTGATGCAAACAGCCTTTTTTTTGGACAGAACAGATTAGTGTTATCTGCAAAAATGTTGAAATTATGAAAAGTACAACAGTCACTAAGGTAATTGATTTATAATAGAAAAAGAAGAGGACCCAGTACTGATCCCTGTGGGACACCATAAGTAATGTATAGGTCATCAGACTTGCTGGTGCCAACTGAGACATATTGCTATCGGTTGTGCAGGTAGGAAATAAACCAATCTTTTGCTATGCCACATACCCCATAAAGATCTAGCATGTCCATGGTTTTTTCAGGCGATTTTCAAATACGGCAGGTTTTGGTCAATTGCTGTTAATCGTCATAATAAAATATAAAAGGGAAAGCAACAATGGTTAAAGGTGCAACATATTCATTTTCCAAAATTCAGTTTCCAAAAATACTTAAAGAACCAGTCTAGTCACGAAGAAAATCACGTTCTTAGAGTTCCAGGAGGAGTACGAAACCTGGTTAGTATCTGTCTGCTCGTGTTTTTTAAGTTTTCTTATTTTGTAACTTACACAAGAGAAAGTAACCTGGGTTAGTTTTAACCCGGGTCGAACCTTGGTTAGTTTGTACCGTGTAAACAGGGCTTAACCCGGGTCCAACCCAAGTTACCAGTGTTTCCATCACAAATACTAACCCGGGTCAGTTTTAACCCGGGTCGAGCCCGGGTTAGTTTGTGCCGTGTAAACAGGGCTTTAGATCATGATTAATTTAAACATGATTTATAGTGAATACAACACAATACAATAACTTTATTTAGTACCTGAGAGAACTATACAATAGAAAAATAAAAACAAGTATTTACAGAAATGAGGTACTCAGCTAGCTGTAATAACCTGCGGTTAGTCTAGACAGCTACCTGATTATAGATTACAAAATTTTTGTTTATGGTCCTCTAGTGACTTTTACAATAGTGAATGTCCTATTGTCAATTTAATGATTCATTTCCGTCTCCTTTATTTATTTAGTTTGTCTGACTTGTGACAGTCACTGATGAATCATTGTCCCCTCCAGTGTTTCATTAACTTGGCTGCCATTAGTAGGTTCTGTCATGCATCATTCCCCTTTCCAGTGTTCTACCGTTGATCTGATTAGTAACAATCACCGATGAGTTACTACCTTCCCCAGTGTTTTTACAGTTGAACTGATTAGTAACAATCACTGATGAATCATTGTCCTCTGCAGTGTTTCCTTAGTTGAACTGATTAGTAACAATCACTGACGAATCATTGTCCTCTCCGCTGTTTCTACAGTTGGAAACATTTGTAACAATCCGTGATGAATCATTATCCTTTCCAGTGTTTCTTTAGCTGGACTGATTAGTAACAATCTCTAATGAATCATTCTTCTCAGCAGTGTTTCTTTAGTTGTACTGATTAGTAACAATCTCTGATAAATCATTGTCCTCTCCAGTGTTTCTTTAGTTGGACTGATTAGTAACAATCTCTGATGAATTATTGCCCTCTCCAGTGTTTCTTTAATTGGACTGATTAGTTACAATCACTGATGAATCATTGTCCTCTTCAGTGATTCTTTAGTTGAACTGATAAGTGACAATCTCTGATGAATCATTGTATTGTACAGTGGTTCTTTAGTTCAATTGATTAGTAACAATCTCTGATAATAATAATAATAATAATAATAAATATAATAATACCATTTGTTAATCGCTTATACTAAAATTAGCCTAACTATAAATATAACTAAAATGGTTAAACCTAAATAATAAAAAATATAAAATGAAATAAAACTACAACTTAAAGAAAAGCTAATTTAAAAAGATGGGTTTTAACAGCAATTCTAAATTTGTCAGTACTTGAGGATAGTCTAATATTTAGGGGTAGTTTGTTCCAGAGTTCCGGTGCTGAGACAGAGAATGCGCGGGAGCCGTATGTTGCTAAGCAGACTCTTTTAGGTTGCAGCAGGCAGGCAGAGGATGAGCGGAGGTTACTTACTGGAGCGTAGCGTTCCAGTAGTTGAGGTAGATAAAAGGATGCTGGTCCATTCAGAGCTTTGTAGGTCAGAAGGAGCACTTTAAATATGATGCGGTATTCCATAGATAGCCAGTGCAGGTCCATTAGGTGAGGTGTGACATGTTCGTATTTACGGGACAGCTTAATCGCAGCAGCATTCTGTGCGCGTTGCAGTTTCTGTAAGATGTATTTTGGAAATCCATAAAACAGTGAGTGAATGATGAATCATTACCCTCTACAGTGTTTCTCTAGTTGGACTGATTAGTAACAATCCCTGATGAATCAGTTTCCTTTCCAGTGTTCCTTTAGTTGAACTGATTAGTAACAATCTCTGATGAATCATTCTCCTCTGCAGTTTATCTCTAGTGGGACTGATTAGTAACAATCCCTGATGAATCATTTTCCTTTCCAGTGTTTCTTTAGTTGAACAGATTAGTAACAATCTCTGATGAATCATTGTCCTCTCCAGTGTTTCTTTAGTTGGACTGATTAGTAACAATCCCTGATGAATCATTTACCTTTCCAGTGCTTTTTTAGTTGGACGGATTATTAACCATTACTGATGAATTATTACGTTCTCCAATGTATTTTTCCCGACTTTCAATGGTAACAGGGTGTTTGTTTCCCAATGACCAGCGCAGTGTCATCTTAATTGACCTTCGAAGATCACGCATGCGCAACACGTACACAAAGGGATTTGCAGCCGAGTTCATAAACACGAACGGTATCGCGACTCTACTAAGAACAGAAAACCATTCGTCTGAGACACAGTTTTTACAATTTTCTGCTGCAATAGTCACAATGGTATGAGGTAGAAATGCAAGGATTAAAAGTAAAGTTATAAGAACTGCTGTATAAACAATTTTTTGTTCACGTTTCTGTTTATGGATTTGATTCCTACAACGCTTTTGGACGAGACTCCCATCGGTTCCTTGTACTTTATCACTGACAGTTTGCAACTTGTTCCTTTGTCTTCGTAAAACTAAGTAAATAGCGGTGTATGTCACCATCACTAATATAATTGGGATTACAATGTGTAAATAAAGGTCCGTTCTTTCCCAAAGACCTAAATCTACCTCAGCTAATTGTAGCAGAGAAAATACAAAGCTGTGAATACAAACTGCGATGACGCACAAATTGGCACGTCTCCTCGTAACTGCTTGACGATAAAAGTAAGGAAAGCTAACGGCAACAATGCGCTCCACCGACATTGATACAATCAACAGAGTAGCGCTGTTAACGGTGAAAAAAGAAACAATTGCAGTGAACCCCCTTAACTCAAATTCTGCCTCCGTTTTCATCTTCAGCGCACAGCGGATTTCAAATCTCGCTTGACTCGGATCACACAGTGCCCCTGTAAGGAAGTCCATGATGGCAATGGCCGTGATGAAAGTTGTGACGGGTTTTGTGAAACGTTTCAGCGGGTCCTTATAAAGCACATAAAGAAGAAAACCATTGGAAACTGTTGTAACAACAACAAGCACAACAGTTAATATTGATGTCGTGATGCAAGTCAATGGGAGCAGATCGCTATCCATTCTTCGATATTTTTCACGAGCAAACCACCGTCACAAAACACTATTACAAAAAGTTCTTTAACGAGAACTTTTGTGGACTCTCCGCTGGTAGAAATGTGTCAGTAAGTTTACTCTCTTCGAAGAAAACAAAGCACCACATATTAAGGACCCACTTCCTGTGGTAGACTCACCGAATACGTTTTCGAAGTGAAGGGGGTGTCTGCAGGTGCGCTCTTGAACAGCTGATTTTAACTGGGTTTCAATTAAGCTACATTACTCATAATAAATACATCAGAAATTTATTGATAAGCAAAATGAAAGGGAATTAAGGGTTAGTATCTCGTAGAAGCGAAAGAAGTCATAGCTATAAACCCAAACATATACTGGAAGAAATTGAACCTGATATGAAGAAATTTAACTACAAGATAAAGTTAAGCCAAACAATTTCTTAATGTGTTCGTGCGTCCTTTTTCTTTGAAGATGTTTACTGACAAGACAGTATTAATCAATAAGGTTGAATTCAATCTTCGCTTCATATTTGCAAATCGTTCCGCAATATTGAAATATAATTAATTTGAATGCAAGACTCACAAATTCGCTTTTGATGAAGGGAGACTCTCTATTTCGTTACTGACACAAGCAAAGAAAGTAAAAAATGCATGCAAAATCTGTTGCTAAATTTTTAAGTGGTTGCACCAAAAGGGACGCTTTATATGCCACAGAAAGTAAATAGATATAATCGTATAATGTTTTTCGTTTTAAAACCCACAGACAAACAGGCAAGTACTGCCGAATGGTTCTTAAACAGAGAGTCAAACTTCAATGCAAAAGAACGTATTTGGACTTGCAATTGTATATCTTAATTGTTCCTTTTAAATATTTTTTTCTTTTGTCGTAAGGTTTTCTATTTAAAACTCAATTTAGAACACATAACCTTGTTTTATACAACTTGCGCTATTAAAATGTCGATCCACTATAAACGCAATAACACATTTTCAAAACAAAAGCAGCAGCACAATGTCAGGCTGTCTGTCTAGGTTTTAAGATAGCCTTATAATTGTTCATGTAAAGAACACGTTTTTCGATTGTAGCCCATTTTTCTGCCATAACGTTGTTATGAAAAGATTCGTTTCAAGACAAAAGGGAATTCGAAACGGTTTGCAAAGGACGTAATGGGTACAAATTAAACAACATAGCACAATTCCCTTTGAAACTTGACAGTAAAAGAAGATTATCATGTCAGTAATGCATTTCCATTCTATTTCAAATCACATAACCCTGACACAGCAAACAAAAAGCAAAGATCAAGAAACAAAATAAAACCAAAGCATGTTTCATTATTCCGAAGTATTGAAGTATAACAGTTTCCATTTGAAAACACAAAATTCGTGGGAGTTTCAATTAACTATTTTGAACATTATCGATATCAATGCTTGAATACTATTATTAATCCATTATCTGAGATGACACAGGTCCGTGACAAACACTTAGGAAATGAAGTTTTCTTTATTGTAGTACGCAGTATCTCCACCTGGCCAAAACGAACTAAAACCATCAAACCAGAATTAATTGGAAAGAGATATAATTCTCGTAAACATTTTTCTTTGGAAAACTTCTTCGAAGGTGTAGGTTGTGATCAGCTATAAATTCTCAAAGAAACTGCATTAAACTCGGAGGATTGTAGAACAGTCGACTGGAGGCAGGTACCCGACTTCACAGATATATAATGCCATGGTGGCAACAACTGCATTAGGAACAAATAGAAAGACATTAGCACCAAATTGTTTGTTTGTTGATTGAGGCGGATATTAATCATTTCTTGGCGCCAGTTTGTCTCACTTTCACATTAATATCCGCCAAACTGGCACACTGCTGTGTGTACTAAGGCCATCCTCGTTTAGTTTTTAGTAACGTTTATTATCGTTTTTGATCGTCAAATAGAATCAGTCGCTTGGTCCGTGTAAAAAGCCAAACCAGAGGTCCGCGCTATGTTCTGAATACTCTATTGAAGGCGAAAAGAAAGCCTATATGTGCTAGTTTGTGTAAAAAAGGGTTAAGCTGCTGATTTATATTGCCTTCAATGCCAGTCTTCAAGCTCCCGTCACGAGAACTGCCTCAGCTTACTAAGTTTTAGCTGGAACAAAAGGGGTATTCACTTCACGTCAATTTATTACAAATGTGAATCATTATTTTTCTTTAAGTCATAAAGCAACTTAAACTAAAATTATATTTATCAGAATTGTGAGTGCTTCCTGTTACAACCAAGCAAAAGAAAGAATTGATACACTGTGCTTCAATTATTTACTTTAATGTTCGCGACTATGAGGTTTTTCACCAGTGTGTTTTCGTTTGTGACTAACCAAGCTCCTAGTGCTGCTGAATGATTTGTTACACTGGTCGCAACTGTAAGGTTTCTCACCAGTGTGAGTTTGTTTGTGCTAAAAAAAGCTCCCAGATTCCCTGAATGACTTGTTGTACTGGTCGCAACTGTAAGGTTTCTCCCCAGTGTGAATTTGTTTGTGGCTAATGCACTGGTGCCGCAAATATAACGTTTCTTACCAGTGTGAGTTCGTTTGTGCTGAGCGGATTGTGTTTCAAGAACTCAGAATAATAAAAATGAATAATTATACATTAGATCCTGCATGCATTATAAATTAAATCCTGTATTATGCATTACCTGGCTTGTCTTTGGATACCTATTTAAAAAAGACACGAGTTAAACCTGAATTATTGACAGATTCTGACATGTAACTGTTGTTTGAAGAAGGAATTCGTGGTGGTGTTTCCATAATTTCAACCCGCTATGGAAAAGCAAATAATCCTTATATGGTAAAAAATGTGATCCTGATTCTTAGACGAAAAAAACTGGATTGAATAAAAAGATTCTACGGTAAATGAAGAGTCACCCTCTACTCTGAGAACGAAAGATCCCATTGGATAAAAACATACTACAAATAATCAAAAAACTGACAATCCGTAAAGAAATATGCAATCAGCATATTGTTAAAAAGTTATTGTTATTGTTATTGTTATTGTTATTGTTATTGTTATTGTTATTGTTATTGTTATTTTTATTGTTATTGTTATTGTTATTGTTATTGTTATTGTTATTGTTATTGTTATT
>JAOBYH010040116.1:0-12218 GCA_025403525.1 Umimayanthus kanabou | reverse complement strand
GAAAGCGTTTTCAAAAAGTTCCGTTTTCGCGGATCTTTTTATGCGGATACAAGCGTATTAGTGTGGACGGAAGGCCTAACTTGCGTTTTCAAATGTATCCGGCATAGTGTGGACGGGGCTTCAGTTTCGACAATAAATCGTTTCACATCAGTATGTTAAAGTAACACAAGGAACTAGGCGAATTTTGACAAAAAAACTGTAAAAACATCTAGGGAATAGACGCTGTTGACTCATTAGTCATTTCTATTTTGCGAATCGAACGGGCGGTCCCGACGTGACGAACAAAAAGAAACGGATTTTGTAGGTTTGTTCCCCTTGCTTTTGCTCGGGAAGATCAGTATTAACCAAACCTGTTGCTTATTCTCGAAATAAACGGCTTTCTTTTTGAAAAGTTAGCAGCCAGTAAAAACACTGAAACAACCAAAGAGCTTTATAAACGAGAGCTCGAACAAGTTGCACAGCCAAAAATTACGAAGCGCAAAGTTCAAGCTGACTCGATCGATTCATTAAATTCGCTGGTCGCTTGAAAAGAATGTTTTTTGCTGCTGACCAGCCATCAGTTGAGAATTTAATAGCAACGAACAAACAGTTTACTGTACATTTATGCATAAATCCCGTAAGTAATCTATCGGGACGCTATTGTTCGTCTGTCTATTCCCACTCGCTCCCGATGGTATATTTTTTCGAATACGGTACTGTATCAGCCTTGATTATAGCATCACGAGGTGTTAATTGTTGAATATAATTACTTTTGAGAAAGATGCCTGACAACTATAAAAAAACTGTCAACATCTGTGGGCATAATTTTGGCAATGTTAAAAAAAACCTGTGTACTATATTTTCACTATATTTTAGCCATGAGAGATCTCTGCTCACAGGGTACCTTTGTAGAGGGCTGTGGGCAAACGGTAAAAATTACCATTTCAAGTAAAGCAACAAAATATACTTCCGCTTTCACAAAGACTGGATTTACTCAAACTGCCGTATCATTTTCTTTTTGCTTGTAACGTTTAACCCGTCATTCTATTATGCTCCAATAAACCAAAATATCCGCAGCATTATCATATTCTTGGGATATACCAGTTTAATACTTCAACAACAGTTTTCGATCCACCACTGCTTTAATATCACCAAGACAGAGTCACTCAAATATGTTATCATTTTTCTCTGCTGAAGTTTTTTTGTAGCCATTCTGTCTCCACTTAGGACTCAGTCACTGTTCCAGTTTTCACTTTTGTTGCCATGCAAATTTTGAATCTATCCAAGGTGCGTTTCAGAGCGTACACCACATCCATGGCGGTGACAGTCTTGCGCTTGGCGTGCTCGGTGTAGGTAACAGCATCACGGATCACGTTTTTCAGGAAAACCTTAAGAACAACGCGAGTCTCCTCGTAGATCAGACCAGAGATTCGCTCGACACCACCACGGCGGGCAAGACGATGGATAGCGGACTTGGTGATACCCTGGATGTTACGCCGGAGGATTTTACGATGACGCTTGGCGCCTCCCTTTCCAAGACCTTTTTCTCCTTTTCCACGACCAGACATCTTCAACAGTTCACTCTGCGATTGCAATGACGATTTGTCAAGACCTGCTCGGGTTATATAGGTGGTAACCAAACTGACCTCTGAGGAAAGGGATCTGTTTGGTCTAAATATACGGTCGCGAAAATAGAATTGACCTTTGCTTGTTTTTCCGACTGTTTGTACCCAACTTCGATCCGTCAGTTAGCACAATTGCGAAAATGTTATACATTCTTCTCTCTTTTTCCGAACTATCGCGATGATTCATATAAATATATTTTATGACTGGTTTCGTATCGTAATTCTCTCCAATATGAAGACGTTTTAAAGGCAAAAGAACCGTTGAATATTTCAAAACTACATGAAAATGTTGCGGGAGCTTCTCATCAACACATCAACGGTTACGGTACTGTCATATTGCGCGGGATAAGACGCGAGCCAATGAGAGACCAGAATTAAAGGTGCCCCTTCTTTGTTGTCGACTCTAATTTGAATATCAAATTACCTTAATCGGTCCACAAAACAGATTCACTGAAACATGCCATCATTTTTATATCTGTTTGACTACTTGCTTCAGATTTTCAAGATTGTTCTAATGTAGAAACGTATTCATATAACAAAAAATTAACGCATTACTGTAAAATCCAGCTTTAAAGTATTATAAGCTTCAACAAAACTCGAGCTTGATGAAATAAGGATCGAAAGTTATCAAATTATCATATTTCTTTACAAAGGAAAGCAACCAGTAGGAGACTTTGGTAAAAGATCACTAGCCAATCACAGGCAGGAGCACGAAGTATAAGATGATCTTTTTCATTACTCGGGATCTCGCGAGCGATCCAGACTACGCCAGTTAGAAGCGTTTTTAGTTGTAATAATTTTTATAGGTTCTACAATATTAATATATCTATACAAGGAATCGGAAAGAACAATATATTTGGAGAAAGCACAGTTCTGGTAAGAAGGAAGATGTCCTGGTCGGATCGTAGCAGTTTTCGCTGACAGCAGAAAACTCGATACAAAATATTGTGTTGAACACATTGTCATCGAACGAGTCACGTCGAGTACAAATATTCACCAAAAATCAGTTAAACCATCGAATTATAAAGGCCTTGTAGTAACCGATGCAAACTTTGTGACCTTGTACTAGTATACAACAGGACAAAGGAAAAAAGCACAACATCAAAAGCACTTTGTCTACATGGATCGTCCAGTCTTCTCTCGCCACTCCTGGCCACCGCGATCTTGCTTGATTTCTTCGCATGCGCGCTCTAAAATACCCACGTGTCGTGGGACACATAAAACAAAATCTTGATTCGCTGATTTGACAAAAGGAACGCAGACCTTGCAAAAAATCTAGAACCGGATTCATATTGAATCCGAAGAATCCACTGCCGGGAGTGGATTCTTCGGATTGCAATCCAAAATCGGATTCTTGAAAATTTTGAATAAAGGAATGCATAATCCAGTTTTGGATTTAGGAATCCCGATTTGGATTGTAGAAAAGGAATGTACCCTAAGATATATCCAAATTTGTTACTATGGTTTTCTTATGTCAGACACGTTAAAAAGTCAGTATACGAATTCTGGTAACAACACTTTGCAATAAAAAGATCAGTGTTTCATCCTTCTGCTTGTTGCGTATTCCCACTTTCGCACTCGATTGGGATTTATTATGAGTCCCGGAGGCGGTATCCACAACTGAGCCCCAATCAATTTCATCAACTGAAGTAAAGTTTTGTAATATCTTCAAGGAGATGCTGAACTGACTCTTGGATCCGTCGACAGCATATATAGTTAAAAAAGAAATAATCGACTTAGTACTTTGAAAACGTGTCAAGACTTGCTGTTAAAGCGGCTGGGAACAAGGTCCGCTAAGCATCAGTTTGCAGCTTTAGTTTGTGGAAGTGAAAGCTTTGCTTCTCCTTGTAATTGACGATGGATGTCTCCTGACACAATGTTTATTTGGGGTAGATCACTGTTTTGTTTAAAGCTCCTAAAGGCTATTGCCTTCTCTAATATTTCCTTTCTTTCAGGCGGATCTATCTACGAAAGTTCGTGCAGTGCTCATCAGGCAGGAAGCGGAGGTGGTGGTAGCTCAGCCATGGGAGGGGGCGTTGTGTTTTCTACAACTGATCACTTGTTGGAGCTGGACGGAGCCTTTAGGTCTGACGGAAGGTCTGCCCCTCCAGGTACCGCCGGTGGTGGAGCAAGTGGGGGTACAGTGTGGGTGGCTGGCAGGCACTTCGAAGGACATGGGTCCCTGACAGCCATGGGTGGAGCCGGAAATACACGCTCAGTGCTCTGCAACTCTCAGTATAATTGGTGGCATGCGGCTTACGGTGGGGGAGGTGCTGGTGGATATGTCAGAACCTATTCGCCGGACCCCATTCGTGTTGACATCTTGGAGAAGAAACAAGTGTCGGGTGGGGTGGGATCTGGTGGTACTGGTGATAGAGGGCAAATCTGCACTACGGGACACCAGTGTAGCGGGCATGGCAGCTACAGAGCAAACGACAACACATGTGCGTGTCACTCAAATTATTATGGTGTGAACTGTGGGTTCTACTGTAACTCGAGTGTAACGTGCATGGGTCACGGCAGCTGTACTGGATCAGGGGGATGCAAATGTAACCGTGGATATGTTGGATACCACTGTGAACACCGCTGTGACCCAGCCATTGACTGTAACGGTAACGGCCGCTGTAGCGTGACAGGAAAATGTGTTTGTGATCCATGTTACGACGGGGCAGACTGCAAGTTTAAGTGCGCTGGACGTGGTGCGTGTATTGCTAATGCATGCAAATGTGACAGTTGTTATGTTGGTACGTACTGCCACTCGGAGTGTTCTGGTCACGGTAGTTGTACAAATAGCACATGTGACTGCGACTGGAGATGGAGAGGGCAGTTTTGCGAGATCCCTGGTTGTCCGAATGACTGCTGTGGAAATGGCATCTGTAACGGAGCGCTGCACACTTGTTTTTGTAATCCCGGCTGGGGGGAAGTAGATTGTTGCTCCACAGACTGTCCCGGTGAACCAAACTGTTTTGGTAGAGGTGACTGTGTTACAGTTGGATCTACTCCAGTTTGTACGAATTGTTCCAAGGGTTGGATGGGACCGGCCTGCAACGACCCGTGCACACACGGCGTGCAGACCCCCATGGACAGTGGGATCTGTAAGTGTGACCCTTGCTGGGCTGGGAAAGGCTGTGATGCACTGTGCATGGACAGAGGCACATGCAGAAACGGAACTTGTGTCTGTGACCCGCTTTTGGGCTGGAGAGGATCCGTGTGTGAGATCCCGGGATGCCCTGGTATTGGTTCAGACTGCAGTGGACACGGAGATTGCAACGGAGCTAAACACGAGTGTACATGTTTCAATGGTTGGACGGGTTTTGGCTGTCATATCCCAGACTGCCCCGGAGCACCAGACTGCTTCAACCGGGGGTACTGTAACTCAACCGTAGATCCACCCATCTGTCAGAACTGCAGTCGAGGCTGGATGGGCCCAGCCTGCGCCGATCCATGTAAATTTGGTGAACAGACTCCTATGAACAGCGGTAACTGCACATGTTGGCCTGGATACACAGGTGTCGGATGCGACAGTGAGTGCTCCGAACATGGAAATGTTATCAATGGCCGATGTCGCTGTAAGGATGGCTGGCGCGGTCCCGTATGTAACATTCCCGGATGCCCAGGGGAGGAAAAGGATTGTTCTGGGCATGGAACCTGTAACAGTGCAACTCATATATGTACCTGTCACCTTGGCTGGACTGGAAAGGGTTGTGAGATTCCCGACTGCCCCGGCTCCCCCAATTGTTTCGACCGAGGGTATTGTAATGCCACAACTGACCCGCCCAAGTGTCAGAACTGTAGCGTGGGCTGGATGGGTCCTGCGTGCAAGGATCCTTGCACACACGGTATCCAGGTGCCCATGGACAGCGGTAACTGCGTGTGTGAGGCAGGATACTCCGGTGCAGGGTGCAACAGTGAGTGCTCAGAGCATGGCAAGATTGTTGGTAATGGAACATGTGAATGTCATCCTGGCTGGTGGGGAGCTATCTGTATGATCCAGGGCTGTCCCGGTGTAGGCACAGACTGTTCTGGGCACGGCGAGTGTAACAGCGCCACACAAACGTGTGTGTGTGATAACGGTTGGACTGGGGCTGGATGCAGTGTCCCCGACTGCCCAGGGAACCCAAACTGTGCTGGAAGAGGTGAGGCATTATTTCATTCTAAGAGCAGATGTTTCATCTCCGCAAAAAAAGTTCCTTCACTTCTAAATTTTACTATTTAAGTTTGTAGCGTTTACTTTAAAATGATTAAAACAGATGTCGCTGATTATAATTATTACAGAGGACGTTTTAGCTGTTACTTGTTGCGAATATATTTTAGTTTGTTTGGTTTATGTGGGCGCGTTTTGAAATGAATAATCCAGGATTGATTGAAATTACACCTTGTTTATGTCTTTCTTTTTTCTTCTTATTACCGCACTTTTTACCAATTTTTTGCCTTTACTTCTTTATTTGAAGAGGAAGATCCTCTACATTCTATAAATTCATTTTGAATGTGATCTATGAATAGTTATTATTAAAGATCTTCCTTGAACTAAAAACTGCAATGTCACTGCAATAATTAATTATACTACATGAATTCATTTTGTGAGCGCTGAGAAATTGCATTTGTTTTAACAAAAATATCGCTTTTAGCGAGTGAGAACTTTCTACACTAGTTTACGAATCTTTCTGTCTTGTATCTTCCAAACAGGTCATTGCAGCTCTGAGTTTGACCCCCCGCGATGTACTAACTGCAGCCAGGGCTGGATGGGCCCGGGCTGTGCTGACCTGTGTGTACATGGGACCCAAGTACCAATGGACAGCGGAAATTGCGTGTGTGAACCATGCTACTCAGGCCGTGGTTGTAATGCAGAGTGTTCGGGCCACGGAGCATGCGTAAATGGAAAATGCAGCTGCTACTTCCTTGACGGCTGGAAGGGTTCGCTGTGTGAATTACCCGGATGTCCAGGTCTAAAAGGCAAAGATTGTTCAGGTCATGGACAGTGTGACAGCGCCAAGCGAAAGTGCATTTGTGATCCCGGTACGTGGAAGGGTAGAACATCTATTTTCAGATCAATAGTTGTGTGCCAGTGTTTCACATTTCTAACAATTTTCTGCTGATTACACGAATAAGTATTTGTCTACTAACTTCGGTTCTAAAATGCTTATTTGTAGTTTATGGGGGATCAAAAGAAGTAAAAGTGACAAGGTCTTTTTGAAGATATGTTGATATCATAAAATGTTTAAAAAAACTAGACGGTCGCTGCGAGTCTTTGACATCAAATTCGGAACTGTTAATTTGCAGAAAGAAAAACCATTTTCCAGGCTAGGGGGAAAGGAAAAGAAATCGTCAGTATTCCTGCTTTGTTATTTGCAGTAATATAAATATATGTAATTGTAAAATTTACAAACAAATAACAACATCGAAGGGACATTTTTCGTGATTGTTTCCTGTTACTGTCATGTTAGGTTGGACTGGCGCTGGATGTCACGAGCCAGACTGCCCTGGAACGCCTAACTGTTTTAACCGTGGACACTGCAATACTACCGACCGCCTTACACCGGAATGTACTGACTGTACCAGGGGCTGGATGGGGCCAGCTTGTAACGACCCTTGTGTCCACGGACACCCAGAAAATGGGGTGTGCAAATGTGATCCGTGCTACACCCACCAAGGATGTGACAGTGAATGTTCTGGCAATGGCGAGTGTGTTGAAGGACAGCGTTGTCGGTGTTACTCTGTTCCCGGCAATGCTCACAGTGGACCCAATTGCGAACTGCCTGGATGTCCAGGTGACGACGGAAATTGTAACGGAAAAGGCTTCTGTAATCTTAAGTTTCAACGTTGTGAGTGCTATGCTGGCTGGGCGGGCCATGCCTGTGACGAACCGGACTGTCCAGGAACTCCCCGGTGTTCTGGTCACGGGGAGTGTAGTCAAGCGCTGCCACGAAGGTGCAACTGTCACAGGAGCTGGGCTGGTGAGACCTGTGAAGTGCCTTGCGTCAACGGCGTTAACTATGGCAATGCATCGGGTTGCATGTGTGGGCCGTGCTATGCTGGTGTTGGATGCAACCTGGAATGCGCTGGGAATGGAAGATGCGTCACTGGGCAGTGCCAGTGTGATGTGCAGAAAGGGTTCAAGGGAGACGTCTGTCGCCTTCCCAGCTGCCCAGGATGGCCTTTAGACTGTAGCGGCCACGGAACGTGTAACAAGGCCACTCTGACGTGCCAATGTGACCCCGGGTGGGTCAGTACATGGTGTGGGGTCCCAGACTGCCCTGGGGACCCTGACTGTAACGGACACGGTATTTGTTTGCCACCAACTAAGAAAGGAAAACAGCCCAAGTGCAACTGTACTCAGGGATGGATGGGTGAAGCCTGTGAGTTGCCATGTACCCACGGTCAAGCAACTGCTGACTATGTTTGTAATTGTGATCCTTGCTATGGTGGGGACGGGTGCAGTTTGCTCTGTTCGAACCGCAGTAACATTTGTGTCAACGGGTCTTGTGACTGTGGATTCGATGGCTGGCGGGGGAATGCGTGCGAAAAGAAGGGCTGTCCTGGGTATGGAAAGGACTGCTCCGGGCATGGAAAATGCCTAATCGCCTCGCAGACATGTATCTGTGACCCGGGATGGGAAGGTAGGTAAAGGTGCTCAGTTAATGACCTTGACAGTACCAAATCTCGTTTGCTTAAGAGAATTGATCCAGGAACATCTATTATTAGCAGGAGCAAATCTAGTTTATATAGCGACTCTTTGGATAAGCGTATCAATCTTCCAAGTTTGTTTTAATGGCTTACCTACCAACTCGCCCCTGGTCTTTAGTCTTTTGGTAGCCAACAGTCACTACTTCTTAGTGTTCCGTTATAATTGGTCAAACATTTTTAACCTAAAAAACCTTTAAACTGGACGTCAGTTATTTCCCACCTGTATTTATTTTGTCCCTTTAAGTTTAGTCAAGCCAATTATTTGTAAGTAAATTATAGAAGATTTTTACTGGTGTGCATTTGTTCACTCCCTTAGGCCATAATAATTAATATTCAAAATAATAAAGTTAGAATAAAAGGCTAATAAAGATATAAAAATCGTTAAAATCCAAACGTTTTTGACATAAAAGTCTTCATCAGGGATCATCATCATGACTTATATGTCGAAAACGTTTGGATTTTTACGATTTTAAAATCTTTATTAAACTTTCAGCGATTATTATTATACTAATTTTAGCGATTATTATGACAATAATAAAAATAAGAAGAAGAACAACAACAACAACAATAACGTAAATAGTAAATATGTTGACGATGATAAAGCATGGTTTTTAGTAGATCCTGTTCATCGAGTAAATCAGATATTAATTCACAAGAGGATGAGTATTACGGATGCAAAGCATTCAATAAGCTACAGACTAAGAATACTACTAAGCCTGCTGAAAAGATACCATGCAATATACCAACCCCACTTAATAGCTGAAACTTCTGAATCTTTTTTGGCATGTAGGTTTGGGATGCGAGAAGCCAGATTGTCCAGGAGATCCGGACTGTAACGGACGTGGTTTGTGTGTCCCGGCGGACGTGCCTTACTGTGGCGAGTGTGACCGAGGTTGGATTGGTCGAGCATGTGATGTTCCTTGTACAAACGGAACACAGAGTCAAGTTAACACCGAACTCTGTGTGTGCAACGCTTGTTTCTCGGGTGTCAACTGTGACTTGCTTTGCTCTGGACGAAAAAATGCTTCATGTGTAGATGGTCTCTGTTACTGCGGCTTCGAAGGGTGGCGTGGACAGTTGTGTGAGAAGAAAGGTTGTCCTGGGCTGTACAACAAAGACTGTTCAGGGCATGGGACGTGTAACAGTGCCACCCAGACATGTGAGTGTGAGGCAGGGTGGAGCGGCCGAGGGTGTGAACGAGAACTGTGCCCTGGAACCCCGGAGTGCAGTGGTCACGGTGTGTGTAACGCCACCGATCCACCGAGCTGCATTTGCGATGCTGGTTGGATGGGATTCACCTGCGAAGCCAAGTGTGTGAATGGTTCTGCTATCCTTGGTCAGACTCGAAACAGCTTTGTTTGCTTGTGTGATGACTGCTTCGGTGGCGCTGACTGTGAACTGGAATGTGCTGGTCATGGAACCTGTAAGAATGGAACTTGCGATTGCGGCTTTGAAGGGTGGCGAGGGAGGACGTGTGAAACCAAGCGTTGTCCAGGGTGGGGCAGTGACTGCACTGCTCATGGCAGTTGTATATCGTCTCTTGGCCAATGTTATTGTCGACCTGGTTGGACTGGCCGTGGCTGTGAGGTCCCTCAGTGTCCAGGCGGGGGCAACTGTAGCGGGCATGGAGTGTGTGACGGTGTCAATCACGACCCTCCCGTATGCACTTCGTGCGATGAGAGCTATATGGGCAGCGGTTGTGAACTGAGGTGTTTGAACGGAAGCAGGAATACGACAAGCAGTGGAGACATTTGCATTTGTGGCGCCTGTCATACCGGACTGGAATGCGACAGTGAATGTGACAGTCATGGTCAGTGTGTAGGTGGTGTATGTTCTTGTAACAAGGGATGGAGAGGCAATAAATGTGAGACTGTTGGGTGCCCTGGTATTGCAGTTGACTGTAGTGGACATGGTGTGTGTCTGGCTGTAAATCAGGAGTGCGACTGCTACACGGGATGGAAAGGAGAAGGCTGTGATATCCCCGACTGCCCCGGCACACCAGACTGCAGTGGGTTAGGAACATGTTTGGGGACAACAGATCCCCCACGTTGTGTCAACTGCACCAAGAATACGATGGGCTCAGCCTGTGATCTGCCCTGCTACAATGGAAGAGAGAATCCTCCTCACAGTTCTATATGCAAGTGTGATCCATGCTACACCGGGCGGGCCTGTAACGTAAAATGTTCTACACACGGGCAGTGTGTGAACAACACGGGGTGCCTTTGTGATTCCGGTTGGCAAGGAGAGTATTGCCAAAACGTGGACTGTCCTGGAAACCCGGACTGTGACAAACGTGGCGCATGCGTGTTGCCTCCAGGAGCCTCTAAGCCCGTATGTCTTTGCAACCAAGGGTTCGATGGACAAGACTGCAAGAACCTTGTTTGTCCAGGAGAGCCCATGTGCGGCAATCGAGGTAACTGTACATTGATAAACAACCGACCCACTTGTGTTTGCAACCATGGCTTTGATGGCAGCGCTTGTGAACGCTGCTTGCCCCGCTTTGCTGGTAGCGACTGTCAGACGTGTGCCACTAATTACATTGGTTGGAAGTTGGGTTGTAATGTGTTTTGTGTTCACGGCGATGGCTCAGGGCCAAACCAGGCCATCTGTGAGTGTCACGACAACAGTTCGTTGGGTCACTGGAATGGAAGCAGTTGTGACCGCTGTACAGAAGGATGGGCGTTACCAACGTGTACCAGCTGTGACGCTGCGCATGTTGGAGCCAGCTGCAACATCAACTGTGTCACTGCGCATGGACAATATCGAGACCCACGTGATGGCGACTGGGGAAGAGAGCCCGTTGAACCAATCCTGAACTGTTTGTCACGTGACGATGACGGCAGTACACATGCTTGGTTTGGATACCACAACAAGAATCCTCATAATGTGTACTTGAGTATCGGCCCTGATAACGAGTTCATGCGACCAAGTTTAAACCTCATCCCGGGAGGAATTGAAGGCTTTGTCCGTAAGCAAACTACGAAAGGTGGAGAGAGCAACTTCGTGCCCTTACTATCAAAAAACTTTGGTCAACCTACAAAGTTTCTATCTGGAAAACACGAGAATGTCTTCAGTATCAGGTATACTGGAAACTGCTGCTATTTGAAAGCTTCAGACGAACAATTAGGCAGTTGGGTAATAGTAGGTTTTTCCTTTTCGAAAACTCTCAATAAAAACAAAGTGTTAAATTTGTGTTATTTAACATTCACTTGATGTAGTTTTATGAATTATAAAGCTGAATTGTCTTGCAGGCTGGACGATCCTGGTCCAATCGTGTGGCTTCTCGCATATCCGATATCAAACAAGCGATTTGTCGTCATGGTTTCACAGTCCATGCTTACCTCGCGCCAGTGTACTAAACAAGTGAATTCTTCCAGCTCTGAAGTAAGTGTGTTCGTTTATCTTACTTTCCTTTGTTGGCCCTGATCACCTTGCTCATACTGTGTGTGCATTGGTTTTGAAATACATCTGTAGCACTCAACTAATACAGTAATAGGGGAAACCTTGGCACTGCAACTTATTCAGGTCATATTTCAAGATGGCCGGCGACACACAGGAAGTTCAAGAAAACTAAATAGCTTGACGTTAGCTCTGTGAACAGAATTCATTGCCAATATGTACAGAGGCAATACTTATGTTTTATTTGAGCGAAAAAGTGTTTTTCAGCTTTAAGTAAATGTCCTGTGTCAAATAATCACTGTCTCGAAAAGCACATTGACTCATACATGTTTACTGTCTCAAACTTCGCACGGTCTCAGATAGGCACCCCGGGCTATTTAATACGATTACGAAACAACAAAAACGTACCCCCTGCTTATAAACCTGCTACTTATACTTTTGACTTTCCTTGCTACCCTCAAACACTCTACAGTGTTAAATAACTCTTTGTTACAGGAAAGGTAAAGTACATACTACCTAAACACTTTGTGG
>JAOBYH010040004.1:0-19958 GCA_025403525.1 Umimayanthus kanabou | reverse complement strand
CACGTCATGTATACCTGTATTATTTTAAAAATCACACCAGCACTTTGCACTTTCACAAGAATCATCTGTAGAGATGGAGAGTGAAATATATGGAAGAAGAAGGAAGGAAGTAGCACCAACAGTGTCACACGCTGATTGTCCGATTAAGGACGAGGAAGTCCCTCGTCCTTAATTGGGTTTGAAACACGTTACAGGCATGATTTTTGTAGTCATACCGCAAGTATATGTTGCAAGTCCACATATTGTGGTCATTTTAAAACTGTAGCAAATGGTAAAAGCGAGCACGACTTTTGGAGAGCTGCAAAAATGAGCATTTCAAATATAATATAACCTACTGCGAGCACTGCTAAAATTTTTGAGCGAGCATTCAAGCAAGAGCCAAATTTCGCGAACAATCATAAAAATAAAAATAAACGGTGAAGATCGATTCTCAAAACAGGCGAAAATCTTACCTCGTTAACACTTGCAGTCATTTTCTTGGGCTTAATCACGGGCGCGTTGTCGTTCATGTCAGTCAGAGTTACCTCAACAGAGGCCGTGTCGCGCCTGGAAGTCTTCCCTTGATCATTTGCGGTCACTGTCATGGTTATAACCGGCTCTTTCTCTCGATCCAAACGCTTGGCAACGATAATGGACCCAGTAACATTGTCAATCATAAACATACCTAACAAAAGAATAACAATTACTTTGTAAACGGTATACACTCAAAACTGTTACATAACAGTTAAGTTTCGCGTACGAGGCAAAGTTTTATTGTCTTCATCATAGCTAATAGAACGAACTGGTTATGAAACTCGGCCAGTTTCTTTGTTATAAGTTTTTGTTCTCTATTTCTTTTATTCGTTGGCCTTGACCGTGCACAAAACACAAAAGGTGTTCAAATGCATATGAACAATTAACCGGTAAAGCATTTGGGGGTACTGACATTGAACAAACTATAGTGCAGGGTCGCGGTTCGTTCAACCTAAATCAAAGCAGCTTTGTACACCCCTTTTGAAGTTTGTTGAGCTTCCCCGCCATGTTAGTTTTAGCAACTATGTCTTCATTCGTTGACTATGCGAAATTCAAGATGACGATACGATATCTAACGCCTGATTGTGGCCCGTGATCCGTTGCTCGACGGACGCGAACAAATTATATAGACGTCTGAAACTGAAAATATGTTCGAAAGTTCGGAGTCCATCATCTGAATTTGTGCAAGAGAAGAAGGAAAAACTATAATGAAAATGATTGAATCTAAAAAAACCAGAAAAGCTGAACAATATAGGATCATTTAGAAAAAAGAAAGCTGTGAAAAGCGATGATTACACACAAAATGAAAGCAATTCATTCTTCTACACCCCACTCCCCAC
The DNA here is from genome assembly GCA_025403525.1 of Umimayanthus kanabou. NCBI lineage: Eukaryota > Metazoa > Cnidaria > Anthozoa > Zoantharia > Parazoanthidae > Umimayanthus > Umimayanthus kanabou. Next base: position 18,606 of record JAOBYH010040004.1, on the reverse strand, counting down.
CCCCGCAGTAGAAAATGCCGTCTCTCACAAATTTGATTGTACCTGCATCGTTTCCAGTTGTTATTTCGTAACGAATATCTCCATTCCTGCCAATATCTGCATCATCCGCTTTCACTACAAGGACTATTGTACCAACTGACACGCCCTCCGACATCTTACGAGTGTATCGCGGGGATCTGAACACCGGAGAATTGTCATTGACGTCCAGCACGAGAATCTTGACCTGAAGAGAAAAAAATACATTTTTTATAAATAACTAAATTAGTTCAGAAGTATCGGGGTTGCAAAATCATAGTGACGTGAACCAAACTTGGATTTCTAGTAATCAGTCACCACTTAACTTTCAGCCCCAAACACGCCATATGATCGTATCACAGAATGCCCATTGTTATGGTTGCGTTTTCAAATTCAATAGATTTCACACTTTATGGACGAGCTATTGTTGTGAGGGACCTCAACTCTCGTTTACGAAGTTTAGTCGGCGTCATTCGGATGAGGCCGAGCTGTTAATCGTGATGAGCAAACTTTACTTTGGTAGCCCTGCTAGGTAACTTTTTTGTCATTATTGTGGAATTCTCCTAAACTGTCTCAATCTATAGTTTTCTTGTAAACAGACTGCAAGAACCTTTGTTTTCATCTCATATAAATTGCTGTGTACCATCACTTGCTCTATTCTTAATACTAAACAACTTATTTAGTGTGGAACGTATAAAGAGAATTTACATACTGATAAGCTGGCTGGGACTGAAAGGGTTAATCTTGTAGACACCATTATGGAACACCTGCTCTAAAGCGCACCTTTCAATTACAACCGGACAGCTACATGTAACCTTTACTAATGAATCAAATTGCTGATTTCGAAAACCTTTTTCACGCAATTGGCTTACCTCAGCTTTTGAAGACAGTTTTACAGGTACCCCATTGTCGGTGGCAGTGATAGTTGCCTGGTATATGTCTGTCTTTTCTCGATTCAGATCGTTCAGAAGGGATATATTGCCAGTGTTGGTCTCTATAGCAAATAATCCTGCACCTCCCTCCATCGTGTAAGTTACCTGTGAAAAATGTGGCAAATAATATGTCATGTCTTATATATGCCTGATCTGCTCGATCGCTTCTTTAGTTTCCAAGTCTTCACTATCTTTCTTCCCAACCCCTCCCTCCTCTAATGCTTCAGAACCCAGAATAGGTCGAAATTCAGAAAAATCTAAATTTTTTAGAATGACCGAGGCCCAACTAGTCTTTAACCGTGCAATAACGCTTGTTTGTTAATTGATTTAGTCCAGAAATGACACTTTATTAAAGTTCCCTCAAAATCAATGCAAAGATGATTATTTTCCAATAGTTCATGAAGCAGACTCGAATCGTGTTCAAAAGTGCCGAAATTGAAGGAATGCTCTAATCTCTTTGAAAAATTGGAAAAAATGAATAAAGTTTCAGTTAAAAATACTGCATCGCAATCGGACCAGACCGGAGACAAACCGGTTTGAAGTGAAGCAGAAATTAGGCAAACTTAGCCAGTTACATTCCGGCTAAGTACGTAGAACATCACGTCATGCCACGATAGCCGTATCTGTGTAACGCCAGTGGTTAATATTGCAATCTAGAAGTATGGTTTAGGAAAAAAGTTTCCAAAAAGTGTTTTGAAGAATAAACGTACAAATATTCTATAGGAGTTCAAGAACTGCCAGAATTACAGTTGTGTTGGGAAAACAGATGTAGGTGCATGAATACATACATACAAGTACGTAAAGGCGTGTGTTCCTTAAGCTCCACGTAAATCTTCCGGTGTCCTTCCAGATTGTGTTTTCACGATCGATCGGGACGATAATATAGAAACAATGTCGGGACAAATGAGGCGATTGGCGAAAAGACTCAAATAATCGCAATCGCTTGGACAGATAGCATTATCTCCGAATGATTGAATTTGGACAACTGCGAACTTTCAGATAAACACCCAAATATATCCTGGAATACACTGGTATACTCATTGGAACCATTCATTTAAGCTTTCGAGACAACTATAACTATAATTGTAAGCTAGACTCTTGACCATGGAAAAGTCAGGCAAATACCATGAAAATATGTGTATGTGTATATCTGGCTGGATTTTCCAAAAGGTGTCTCCTAGAGTTTGACAAAAAAAACCTCATTTTCTCGCACAAACAATTAACTTCAAACTGCCTTAACTTTGGTTTGCCTGCTCCAAAATGGATACGTTACTTTAAGACAGTTTTTTTCTAATAAGCGATTTTACTTTGCTCAGAAAATTCCGCGGAAGTATACTAATGCGTGATTTGGACAGCCTTCTCCCGTCATTTCAGTTCAGCTTGTTTTACGTTTAAAAACACGCGACTTTCATCCTTTTTTCCGGTCTAAATTAATTAGCACACACGTTAGCAGATCTCTTGCATATCGCGTTGTCTAAAATGTCGTGGATCTTCTAAATATTCAAAGAGTTACAAATTCTATAAGAGCTTGAAAGAAGTCAGTTGGGGAGGGCTGGATCCCTTATAACGGCACCGCCTATCACTAGTAGTCACCTTCTGAAAATTCCATTTAGATATGCAGGTGCATTAATAAGTATATATGCAGCTGTTTTACAACGTTTTTGAAAAGAACGGCAAAATTGAATGATCCTCGCCTTGGCATTCTCCCCAGAGTCAGCATCGCTTGCTACAACTTGTAAGACCACCGAGCCGCGCTGACTGTCCTCTGGGACACCCACTGTGTACACCGACTCACTGAACACGGGCTTGTTGTCATTGTAATCCGTGACACTGACGTTTAGTTGCGCAGTGGAGCTGTAAACCGGCTGACCGCTGTCGCTGGCCGAGATATTAAGGATGTAATATTTCTGTGGCATTAACTCGTAGTCCAAGTGGCCGGATGGACGAACAATTCCTGAGGTGGCTGCGAGAAATAAATGACAGATACAAACAAAAATACGTATCTCTTGAAAATCGAAAAAGTATCTTAGAGCGGCGCTTTCACCATCAGTAGTACTGCTTAAGACATATTAACCCTTTACCAGGAGTAAAAGAAAAGAAAGCGAAATTCTCTACTGACCGTCGACTGTACACTTATTGTTGCAGTCACTTACTTTCAATGATAAACTTCCCATTTCCCCCGTCTGTGATGGCGTATTTGATGACCGCGTTACTACCAGCGTCCGGGTCAGTGGCACTTACACGAATCACCTAATAAAGAAACATTTCTTTTAAAATAACTACTTTAGTGTATAAAGGCGTATATTAATTTAGAATTTAACTCATATTCTCAACCACACAAATGTACAAGGTTGTGAAATAGCACACAAAATAGGAGGGGCGCGGAGAAAGGGGAGGGAGAATTCGGGAGAATCGCACAGTTTATGTTACACATCCCCCCCCCCCACACACACACAAATGCCATGTAAGCGGGCGAGCGCATTTTCTTTAACAAATTTCCTTGGCTGTGAACCCGTAAAGATTTCGGTCAGGAGGAGCAGATGTGCAACAAGGAGAGGGCGCTTAGCTGCTTTTATTATCTCTGAAACATTTTCTTTGACGAGTCGTCCACGCGAGTACATTTCCGAAATGTGACAAATTTTCTTTGCCGTGATAGAAAAGCTAGGACGCCAGTTTTACAGCATAAGACTTCGTATACATGAAATTTGCCACAACTTCCTTTGTTCAAGACCAAAAAATTGGGTCACAAAAAATGTTTCAAATAAAATCTGCTAGGGCGGACAAGGCTTTAGCGAAAGGTTTGATTGTTTTCTATGGGTTTGGTCTGGTTTCATTGCTTTCAAAAGGTTGAATGACTAAATGTAAATCAAAACAATAAAACCACACCGGTATGGACAGTTCCTTTGTAACTACCTGATTATTAATATTATTATTACTATTATTATTGCGGCAGTTTACACGTCTGGGTACTAGTTCCTAAAATCACTTGGGCTAGGCGCCTAGGCGCAGCTTGCTTCAGCTTGATTACAAACCTATGTACCAATGTAGAGAAAAATTAAAATTAAAAATTATAAAAATATAACTGCTCAGATGTTTTTAAAATGTCTCAACCTAATAGAAATGTCAGGAGATGGTCGTAAGCTGTTTTTGTGTATTTATCACAGCTTAGGACCCTCTCCTCATTATTATTATTAAAATTATTATTATTATTATTATTATTATCACCATTATTCTTATATGCATTGTTATTATTGTTATCATCATTATTATTAATATTAAATTATTATCATTATTATTATTATTATACGCCAGCTCGACGTGATTTCACACGTCGAGCTTCAGTCGTGCTATCGTCGAACTTAACTGATCAATTAAGTTCGACACAACATTAGCACGACCAAAGCGCGACGTTTGAAACGGGACTAATAGCGGAATAAAAAAAGTTTCGAACGACGAGATAAATCGTAACTAACATACCATTATATTGAGAGCTATTACCGTTTATAATAAAATTATTGTGTGTCACAATAGATGGGCCTTTATATATGGGGAGGGTCTTATATCCGAAGGGGGCTTATATCCGGAATAATATCTTTGTTAAAATTAAGATAGATAGGCTTGTATCCAGGGTAGCTTATAACCGGGGGGAGGGGGGGGGGGGGCTTTAACCTGAGATTTTAAGGTATACTGTAAAAAATTGTAAGCACCATTGTAACGCTCGATATGCAAATTCAGTATCCAGTGAATAGAGACATATTATTATCATTATTTATTATTATTATTACTGTGAAAACACTGTCACCAGTGAAAAATCCTACCTGAAAACCGCCGTACGCGTTCTCTGGGACGGAGGCGTAATATAAACTCTGAGAAAATGTCGGCGCGTTGTCGTTTGTATCTGAGACTGCTATCTCTACAGTTGTGGTGCTGTTCAGTGACGGAGAACCGCTGTCTTTTGCCTACAAAGAGATTCAGTAATCAATTACGTTCTTTCTTTTTTTATACGAATCTTTTTTTAAGAACGTGAAGCTGAAAAATGCCCAAGATTTAAAAACATGTTAAGAATATGATAAGAACATAACCAAGGCTGATGCACAGAACCATTGTAACAATTTGTTTCTCGGCTAATGTTCGTCAGTGCAACATCGCCTGTAGTGTTGTACATGTACAACTTTGTTTTTAGCATTTTGTTTCTCGTCTAATGTTCGTCAGTGCAACATCGCCTGTAGTGTTGTACATGTACAACTTTGTTTTTAAATCTTTTTTATTGCTTTCTTGTCGACCATGGTGGTCGTTGAACTCCCCCTCCCCCCCTTGGTTTTTTTTGGTCTAAAATTTTTACCCCTTGACCAAATGCCAAATGCTTTTGCACAACTGTTCCTCGATAATGAAGACATCTTTTGACACTAAATAAGTGACGTCAGAATTGATGATGTCATCATACTAATTGATGGAAAACAGAGTTTGCTGTCAAACTTTAAATAAAAATGATTAAATACTCGAAGTTACTCATATTTTTCTACTTATATCATAGTTTTGGCATATAAAATGATGTTTCCTAGCTGTTTCCAACAAAATATCTTAATATTAAGCGAAATTTCAAAAATCGAAAATCCAAGATGGCGGCCATCGGCGGCCGTTTTGGATTTTTTGTTTGTTACCATGGCAACAGCGGCTAATTCCGTGATGATTGTTACTATGGAGGAGGGGGGCGGGGTCAACCCCCTTGCCTGTATATGTGCAGCAAAATAGCCTGCCAGTTTAAGGGTTAATAAAGTGTATTTATGCTTCCGGTTGGTTTTTGAGGCTGAAATCCTCAAAATATTTAGGAACATTTCGCCTCAGCCCCAAGATTAGATGTTAACGTTTTTACAAAAAACAAGTGTATCTCTACCGAAGTACCTTCGTTCATATAAAGCAAATCTTTAGTCTGAAAAGTGAAAACGAAAAATAGCACTGCAGCATTTTTCATTTTATTTCCTACCTCAACAGTCAGAACGTAAACTTCTTGAAGTTCCCTGTCCAGTCTCAGAGAAGTGTTGATAAACCCACTGTATGGGTCGATGATGAAGGGAAGAGCAACTGAGGAGAGAAAAATACCGCTCCATTAGGTACTACGTTGGTTTAAAACAACTACTGAAAGTATCTCAGTTATATGTACAGCTTGTAAAGTTGTGTAATTACGACCTTTACAGTTACAATTTACAAAATAAACTTACTTTGAAAACCAGAAACTAGAAGTTGATGGCTTAAAAACATGTTCTTTTTAAAATAGGCAATTAAGGTAAATCAAACAATTTTTGTTAAGTTGAATTTTAATGCAATATAAATTTCGTACAATTGTTCAACGCCAAAAAACTGCATGATATATGTATACTTCTAATACAGCTTGCCATAAAATTACATCGGTTTAAATACAAGTTCATCAAAAACATTTATTGTAGGAAATAAATTAACGTTAGCATTTAACGTCGCTATTCGCGCTGCTTCAATATAATTATTATGTTACTTCTTTATTGAAACTACTTGGGGAGGGGGAGAAAGGCGAGAAGAGGGGAGGCCGGATAGGAGGTCTGAGTTGCCCCAAAGCAAAAAAGCTTTCAACTTCATTTTTTTGGAACACACAATTTTATTTAATTTGTTGTTTTGATCACCTTACAGAAATACAAATACACCAAACAGAATACCACATCCAAAAGGAAAAAAAAGGCAAGAATGTCCAATGAATGAGGAAATGCGCCATCGGGACTTGTGATCCCATGCAAGGTTTCTACTATTGAAAAACCAAAGTATCGTGAAATAAGGAATAAAAAGGCTATGATTGATTGCCAAGGGTAGTCATGCACGGAGGATCCGGTGCAGATCATGTGCACGCCGAAAACCAGAGTTCATTAAGAAAAACATGTTTTGATTAAAAAATACTTATTTACGTTCGGACTAGAAAAGTACTGTGGGGAGAAAATTAATTTGCAGAACATTTTCAAAGTTCTACATACGGAGAGGAAGTTTGGAAAGAGAGTCCAAGGTTCTCGCTAAACCACATTTGAACAAACGTTTTAATTTGTCACATGCGCTATCGAAAGCTTCATACACAAACAGAACGAGGTCAATGGAGAAACTAATCCTTGACTTTCTTTTCGACGAGAGGAAAATATATCCATCCAGCTACCGTTCTGTGAGCGCAATGAGAAACTGAGCAAGAAATTCATCGCCAAAATGAAATCATTCACTGACAACAAGTACTCTGTTCACATCATGTGGCAAACCAGGATAATAATGAGCATCTTCAATCCGAAGGATAAAAACATACATCCATCTCATGTTAGATACGAAGGCAATTGTTCCCGTGATGAAACCCATATTGGTGAAACAATGCGAAGTCGAAGTAACAACGGCAGAACACAAATGACCCTACACATGATTCAGAGCCAACTCGACACCTCAAACAACAAAAGCCCCATGAATTCAACTGGAGAGTAATTTACACAGCACAAATATTTTTAACGCGCAAAATCCTCGAAAGATTTTTCATACAACAAAAAATCCATTGATCAACAAACAAGTCAATTGCTATATTGTAAACTTACTCCCAGCGGGAATAACTTGAGCAGCAATTTAAGAACAGCTCAGTTTCAATTCCCTGATGATGACTGTTGCGTCATAAACGCTTGGGTTTTAACGATTTTGATATTTCTAACAAACTTTTAGCTTCTACTTAATAAAGTTAATGAAGATTCTGACATCACGGTCAAAGAGTAGGTCATTTGTCCCTTTATAATGCGGTCTGTAGTATGTTCAGCTTCAACTGTCTTCCTTGTAGGATGTCTCACGTCCCTGCACCAAATCGATTTTCACTCACTCCCTCTGCTTTGACTGTCCCCTCTTAAAATATCTCTTTACTGGGGTTGTTCAACTCACCTTGATCCTGGCCCGTTGATTCACAGCCATAGAACTCGATGCGCATGCATATCCGGTTGTTCCAGCTCTCGGGATGCACACGCGCGTATCGAGAGTGGAACGTGGGTAAAATGTAGTTAGTCTGGATGCTGCTAGAATCACTGTTGCCATCAAACACCTGTAGCAACACACATGGGGGATATTTGAAGGGACGCAAAGATATGTTATACTTTCAAGTGGTAAAAACAACACTAAATTTAGAAAATCTTCGGAATTTTTAAATATTTACCAAAACCTTTGAAAATGGCAAAAACGGTGAGATGGAAAACCATTGTCATTGACAGTTTGTGACAGTTTTCGGATTTTTTTCCAATTTTTTTGGAAACCTTCTAAAACAGTGTGACAAAAATTTTAATTTTTTGGGCGGTTTTGGAAATTTTAGGAAAGCCCTTGGAATTCGATAGCCTAACTCATGCTACTATATTAACTATGAATATTCTTACCGTGCGATGCGGGGTGAATGTGGCTCCATCTTTACTGAAACTGAGCTTGTAAGACTTGACGTAATCACTAGACCCAGGTCTCCCTTGGGTTGCTATCCGAGTTACTTTGCGCATGCCCCGTAAGTCAATCTGAATGTACTGGTTCTTGTTACTTACGCTTGCACACCAAGCACCTGCGACAAGGAAACCAGGTAAAAAAGTGTAGTTTTTATGTTTTCTAACTATATTTCTTGATTTTGATTTTTCGTTTCAGAATTAGTTTTCATACACTTAAATTTCATAAGTAAACGCATTGAGGCATGACGATGCTCAAAGACAGTTTAACAGCAATTAATACTCGAAGGTCAGCGAAGACGGCTGCTAAAATTCTTACTTCCCATTTATCCTTTTCCTGTTTGTATAACTCATCCGTTTCTTTTTTGTTTTGCATGAAGTGTTTGAATGTGAAAAAACTATTAAAAGACTTTAGTTCTTTTGTTTAAAACCGCACGAAAAATTAAAATATTTATATTCTACTGCCGACGTTCTCTATAAAACTCCAAAACTGACGTTTTCACGTTCTGTTACCTAAACGATGGGAAAGTGGCCAGCTGGTTGCATTTCCAAGTGAAGTGATTGTATTCTGTAATTAAGTCTATTGTTTTGTAACGTTCACGTTGACGTTTGCGTTCTTGTTGCTTAAACTCCCTATTATTATTATTATTATTATTATTATTATTATTATTATTATTATTTAGATTATCATTATCATTATCTTTATCGATATCCTTATGATTGCTATTTTCATTGTCAGTTGCATTTTCAGTGTTGAGGACTGAGTGAAGTCCAATTCGGTCTGTAATCACCACGAATGAACATGAAAGAAAAAAATAAACAAAGCCGTTGTATCTTGTTTAAAGAACTGTTGCTGTTGAAGTAAAACATTCTCCATTTTGTTTTGGCCACAGTTTCTCAGAGGTTGGTTGCTGCTATTCATAGTAACTAGTTTCTTGTTGCTGATTGGTTAGAAAGCCAGGAACTCAGGTTATGATTGGTTTATTCAATATTCCGATAACAGGTGTCCGATAACAGCATTTTGGTATTGGACACTCTCCGAAAAAAGATTTGCTGTCAGATTTTAAAACAAAAAATTGAGTGTTGAATGAGTCAATCAGATTTGAGCTCGAGGAAATTGCAATTTTTATAATAATTTTTATTTTTGTTATTATAAACTTCTAACAGTACCTTTATGGTCAACGCCGGCATAAGTGAAAGGGAGAGCGTTCAGTCGACCCTGTGTAGGAGAGTAATCCTCATCGGGGACCTTGAGTTCTGACGTGGCCGTCATATCGCTGCTCTTGATGTCCCCCCTCTCTAGTCCGAGAGGAGTCGTGCAGTCCGTTTTGAGGGATATCACCCTTTGTCCTGGACCTAATCACAAAAGAGACTTTTAGATTTGAATGCGAGTACAGTTTCAGTTTATTTGTTTTACCACATAGAGTACATTTATCTAGTATCACATGTATTTAAAATAGTTGATTCTAAAAGTGTGGCGAGGAAGCCCAAAAGAAACCAACAGAGCTTATGATATTTGGGCTTCTTCGGCACAGTTATAGACTAAAATAAATTACAGTGGTGCAGTGGCATATTGTAAATGATAAAAGGAAAATTTGTTAACTCTCCAAAATTCGGAGATGAGTGAAGAAAATTGTAGCTTAGTTTAAGGGCCTGTTTACATGGACCGGGCTGTCCCGGCAAGCCGGGCTCTCGGGACGAAAATTAACGAGCATTTACATGCAAACTGCATCTCGCCTGACCGAGACAACGTCATCGCCTTCAGTTTTTAACTTTTTAACAAAAACAAGTAAGCAGCACATGGACTGTAGTTTGTAGCTTTGTAAACTTTATTCTTCGACGCGTTTCGTCTGTTAGCAAGACTTCTTCAGGAAAGTTTACAAACTGAGAAGTAAAAACAGCAATTTATGTAGGTCTACAATACGTGCTTTGGTTTTAAAAGCCACGGGAAGTGACGATATATAAACTCAAACACGCTGTTTACAGGAAATATTATTTTGTTATAAATGTCGGGTTTTATTTTGGGACGACGATGCGACACCCTGCTCCTGAACACATGATGAAGATTGCGATGGTGGCTGTTCACCGTTTTTTCGTGCAAGCTCAACTGATGACGCTGGTGAAACTGGGAATTCGTTTTCTTGAACTTGGGTAATTCTTGAGGCTGATCTCTCAAACAAACGAAGCTCAGCTGTTCCTGAATCTTCCATTTCCTCTAGGCTTTGTATAGAAAATCTCCGATTATTACGACCGCCTTCGCGAGAAGCGCATGCGTATACGTGCGACAAAGTATAAGGTCATCCCGGCAAGCCGGAATATCTCGGCTAAAAGCCTTTACATGTACAAAACAAACAAAAAGTTGTCCCGGCAAGCCGGGCTGTCCCGGCTCACATGTAAACGAAACGGCAAAATACAATAGAGCCGGGAAACCCGGCAAACCGGGCTGTCCCTGCCTGCCGGGACAGCCCGGCCCATGTAAACAGGGCCTAAGTCCATCAGAGAAGGTAATTTCGAAGCTGTGAATTAAAAGTGGAGACACTTGAACAATTGTGAATATCAAAGCTAAGAGTATTAAAAAATTTAGGAGCTTGGTATTTGATGGAAAACTGTCTGATATTTTTCCTACAACTTCGATTGCGAGTACAACTTTTTAATACGAACAAATTCGTGAGAGGAGCTCGTAAAATCGTTGTCGGGTCAAATCTCGTGGCCGTTCTCCTCTTTACTACGATAATTGATGAAGATCTCGTAGTCAACACTACGAGTTCAAAAGTTAAGAAGTCGTACTCGTCGGTCTCTAACATGGTACAGTGGAATGCGGTTTAAATCACTGGGCCTCTTTTTGTCGATAAGAGGTTTTGGTTGAGTTAACAATTTGCGTGCTTATAACCAAAGGTATTGAAAAAACATTTCAAGCTAGCAATTTACCCAACTGTACATCGAAAACTATCAATAGCTTTTAATATACCGGTAATTAACCAGGAAGTTTAACAAAAAAGCAATCGATAATGCTGATATTCAACTTTCTATTGCTTTGTTTTGTTTTGTTTTACACCTAATTGTTCGGCATGTGCGTATAACGAAAGGGTGTTGCTTGAAATAAAAAAAAGAAAACTAAGAAGTGTTGCTCTTTTATAAACTTATTTAATTTGTAATTACAATAGCATAAAAACCATATTTTTCGGACAAGTGTGTCAAAAGGTAAATAGCACTGTGTGTTTCCAAACGTTCTGATTCAGTTTTCGAAACTACTTTTCAGTTGTTCTAAAAAACCTGTATGAAGGCCAGCTGAGAAGAAAAATATTGGCCCCAGGGATCTCCGCGGCTATTCATTTCACAGTTTCAGTCTCAGTTTATTTGTTTCACCACATATATCACACGTATTTTCTGACAAAAATCGTTCACGATGTAAGGAAGCCCAAGAGACACCAACCTCGTTAACTAGCTGTATTGCCAGCATGGTGAGCCCTGGTGGTGCAATGGATAGCATGCCTGACTAGAAACAAGTAGACGCGGGTTCGAGTCCCATTCGGACGAGTGTATCAAAAGATAAATACCACTGTGAGTTTCTGATTTTTTTTAATAGCAACCGCGACTGCATTTTTATTAAAATGAACTACATATACATAAACCATTTTAGAAGTGATTTCTAAAAGACATTTACGCATTAATTTCGTTCATCTCCTCGAGATCCCAGCAATCCCTACAAACTCTTACCTATGTTAGCGTGAGTAATGCTGTACTCAAACTTCGCATTTTCCCCAAGATCAGCATCCACAGCCCTCACCTGACCCAGCCCAGTACCCACTGGTGCATTTTCTACCACAGCCATTTTGTAAGGAGCGGGAAACTGGAACTGGGGAGCGTGGTCGTTTTCATCTGTTAACTTTACAACCACCTGCAGCAAATGACAACTCATTATAAATTATCATCAATACATAGCTGTCATACCTCCTCAAAATATCTTTTGCTATTTCTAGTTTTTTCATTTCTGTTATCTTGCTTTGTTTAGTTGGAAAACCTAAAATTTCTTTGGATAAATAGATAAACGAAGTAGTAAGTAAGAGTATATTCAGATTAGTTTGCGAGCAAGGTTTACGATTAAATTCAAAAACTGAAGCATACGCAAACGGTATATTGAGACTTGCTCCAAGCGAAAAATCACATACATTTGTTTCTAATTTTTGCAAACATCAGACGTAAATTTTTCGGTGATGAATTTGTCTAATTCATAGCAAGATAGTTGATATTGTTAATGCTTTATTTTAAGATGGTCTTTGCTTGTGAATCAAGGTTAATCTTACAAAGTTTATATTTATGCCAATATTAGAATAAGTTTAGGCAAAGATTTGCCTACATATATATTCTGCTTCGTGCAAAAAGGTTATTCTTTCCTTTTAGATCGAGGAAATTTAAAGTATACGAAAATCAGTTCGCTCTCACAAAAAAAAAAGTGTATGCTGTACACATAATTGATAGAGCAAACTGGTTTTGAAACTCGGCCAGTATTTTTGTTTTGAGTTTTTGTACTCTATCTCTTTAGTTCGTTGGTCTTGACTGTGCATAAAACGCCAAACTGCATATGGCAACTAACCTGCAGTAGACACACTTGGACTTACACGTAAACAAAACAGTGTGCACGGTCACGATTTGTTCAACACAAAACAAAGTAGCTTTGTATCCTTCTTTTGAAGTTTGTCGAGATGCACTCTATAAATAAAGCCTTAATTACCGAGGTATAGCCGCTAAATGAGGTTTGCTCATTTTCCGTCACTTGTACTGTAAACACATAATTGTCTTGCTTCTCGCGGTCCAGCGCTTGCAGCGTAGTTATAAGACCCTAAAGTGATTGACAGAACACGAAAGGTAAATCAAATAAGAGTTTAAAAATTATCCTTTACTAAGAACTAAGACCGGCTCAATTTAAACATGATCGAGTCTCAGCCGCTATTCATTCCTTACTCAAAGTGTTAGAACAGGGCTGTAGGGAGCAATTTTAAGTTAGGGAGGACCATTGTTTTATAGGGAGTAGCTGAAGAACTGGGTAAGGCAAAATGTAGTTTTGAAAGTAAAACGTTTGTTTCATACGCGCCGAAAGCGGTTGGAGGAGGCCGGGCTTACCTGCTCTCTTCCCCCCACCACCCCCTCCCCCAATTATACTGCCCTGTGGAGGCAATAGTTAGACACTTTGTATAAAAAAATCGACTCTAAATGTAGAAAAACTCGGTTACACGAATCAGTTTTTCTTGCAACCTGGAATGCAAATTCTTTGCGAAAAATCACCGAAAAATTGCGCGTTTTACCATCTCTGCAATCTCGTAGGAAAACACTGCAAATTGAGTTGCAGGGACACTAAATAACCGCTTACTTTTCGCAACGTTACGAACTCACTGCATCATATTAAGCTCGCACAATTATACATTCGCAATGCTCAAATTGGGGAACAGTGAAATTTGTATTAAAATATAATGAATTTCCTTAAGCAAGTGTAGGACCGTGGCCAAAATGAAAGGCATGTGAAGACGGAACAAGTAGAGATAACGATTCAAGGACAAGACACCAAAAGTGGTTCTCTATCAGCCAAAGATAAACTTACTGTTCGGGCATCAATAGCGAACAGAGTTTGTGAAGAGACGAAGCTGTATATCAGGGTTGCTCCTGGACGCGACTTTACAACGATTGGTTGCAGCACAGATGTACCAGGTGGTTGGTTCTCACGAATAGTCACCAAGTACGACGACCTGAAGCAACAAGTTAACTCGCGTCAAATCTATAATTGAACGTCTTTTCACTGTCCACAGCACACTGACAGGCCATTGAGTAGTCAGTGCAGTTTTAGCCTACAAAGAATGGTAAATTTCTAGGATCTGAACACCTGGGGCCAGTTTCTTTAATATTAATGCTGGACAATCGCTTTTAAGTCTAACCTTGTTGCACAGGGTTTCCTAATGTTTAACGTCTGACGTTGTTGAATATGATTTCCTAATGCTGACAATTGCAACTGATGTTGTTGCATAGGATTTTCTAATGTTAACATCTGACGTTGTTGAGTAGGATTTCCTAACGTTAAAACATCTGACGTTGTTGCATAGGATTTTCCTGAATGTATAACGTCTAACTTTATCGAAATGGATTTCCTAATGTTAAAACATCTAACGATGTTGTACTGATTGAATAATGTTTAACATCTGACGTGCATAGGATTTCCTAATGTTTAACGTCTGACGTTATTGAATACGATTTCATAATGTTAACATCTGACGTTGTTGAGCAGGATTTCCTAATGTTTATCGTCTGACGTTATTGAATACGATTTCATAATGTTAACATCTGACGTTGTTGAGCAGGATTTCCTAATGTTTATCGTCTGACGTTGATTGATAACGATTTCATAATGTTAACATCTGACGTTGTTGAGCAGGATTTCCTAATGTTTAACGTCTGACGTTATTGATAACGATTTCATAATGTTAACATCTGCCGTTATTTAACAGGATTTTCTAATGCTTGAAATCAGATGTTGTTGCATATTAACGTCTCGCGTTGTTGAATAATATTTCCTATAATGTTTATCATCGCAACTGGACCTTTGAAATGTGTTGCAAATAGATGATAGTGAATCTGTTTGTATTCATCCAGGTATTGAAAGTCTATAGCCTAAACTCTCCAAGCTTTTTTTTTTCATGAGCCGTGAGATCGCTCAATTAGTAAAATAGTTTCACTGCCAACCCACAGTACACGACTCATTTACTATCCCGTCTTTCAAAGGATTGAACATGCATTCGAGCATTTTCGATACTCCCTTCCGTTGCACAGGTTCTTACGAGAATTTTCTGCACATCGTTTAAGACTTACCTGTTGAATACTGGGCTGTCGTCTCCCGTTTGTACGATGTTTACTGTCACATTAATGCTCGACTGACGTCTGGGAGAACCATTGTCACTAGCGATTACTTTAAATGCGAACGATCCATTGACGTTGATCAGGCCGTCTCGTTTTAGAGCTATCCGATCAATTACTTGGTGGACCCTTGAACATGAGAACATAATTTTTATAGCTATGCAAGGGTCTCCATAGACGAAGGAAATAGTTATCGTTAACCATGAGTTGTCGATAACAAAAGGTAATCGCTAAGTAACATTTAGTGCTGGACACAGCTTTTCCACACATGTACACGGGAGATCACATCAATAGTTGTCGACAACTAACTAGTCTAACTATGCATGTCAACTTCGTTCCCAGGACGTCGTAAACTGGTTTAGTTGTCGATAACAAAACATCCATGTTAGTTATAACAAACATATTTTTCCTTTTGAAAAGGAAAACGTATTAGTTGTCGATAACTGGATTCTTGACAGTCCGTTGTCGATGTCTTTAGTTATCGATCACTTTTTGTTATTGACAACTGAAAGTTATCGAAAACTATCTCCCTAGACTGTGGAGGTCATAAGTATAAAGCATTACACATAAAGAACAAGTTTCTAATGAAAGCTCCTCGAAAGGGGGGCTTTTTAGTGCAATCACGGTTACAAACAAGAAATGATAAGATCGATAAGCCCAACTGACAGGAAGACTGGCTAGAAGGCTGTATATATACAGATACACTGTAGATTAAGACGTTTTTCTGAAGTATTTATTTGCGTCGGACTTTTATATTCAGTATTGTAATGCGCATTGAGAATTTTTAAATATTTCTATTAAAATAGAAATGCGCAATATAAGCATTAAATTATTATTATTATTCTCATTATTATTATTGTTATTATTATTATTATTCTCATTATTATTGTTATGATAAGGATAAACTGTTGTAGTGTCAAACAAAGCATTAGCAAAGCAGTCCTGACTGATTGCATTAAGAGTGTTCGTACCTAACCAATCCACTCCCTGGATCAATACTGAACAGGTCCGCCTTGCTTTCGTTGATGGAGTATGTGATCTGGCCATTGGGCCCAGAATCCTTATCATCAGCCACGATAGTCAGAATAATGGCTCCAACCGGGGTCTTCTCATTAATATCAGTCTTATAGAAATCGTTCTGCGGGAAATACGGTGAGTTATCATTCTCGTCAATAATGATAACATTAACAGTCGCATTTGACGTCAAACCTCCGCCGTCTCGAGCGGACACCGTAAACGAGTAGGTCCCCCTGGTCTCGCGGTCCAGTAGTGCAGCGGTTGTCACAGTGCCGGTGATGGGGCTTATGGCGAAGTTTGGATCATTCATGGAATATGCTATTTGAGCGTTACCCCCGCTGTCTGGGTCTGTTGCCGAA
Source organism: Umimayanthus kanabou (assembly GCA_025403525.1). Lineage (NCBI taxonomy): Eukaryota > Metazoa > Cnidaria > Anthozoa > Zoantharia > Parazoanthidae > Umimayanthus > Umimayanthus kanabou. The sequence goes on along the minus strand of JAOBYH010040004.1, from coordinate 1,929 downwards.
ACATTGACAAGGAAACTACCAAGCGGCGATGCCTCGGAAATCTCCACTCTGTGAGAAAAATTACAAATCACTAATTGCAATTGGAAGTACCCTTAAAATGCCCAAATTTTCCGCTTATAATCCCTGCCATGGGTCTATCTATGTTTGTAAGCAGTTTTTTTTTTTAAATTGCGGGAGTGGAAATGGCTTATGACCCGAAATGAAAACAACGTTTGGAATCGATAAAACAATTAACTAGGTTTACGCATAACTTAAGCACTTGCAAACTCTAGTTATTGTTGTGGACTGCGTAAATCAGAGAGTTCTCTGCTCGTGAATTTTAATATCTGAAATTCTCAAAATGCCAGTACCCAAACCAAGAACCGATTATCTTAAACGCAGTTTTGGGTATTTTGGAGCTGTTAGTCCGAATTACAATAGCCATTACCCCTTACAAGCTTTAGGAAAGCCATAAGTGACTTTTATTCATTAGCGGGCACCCACACGACAAACAAGTAAAGCAGTATGTTGGATTTTTTTATTGTCTTTATACTGATATTTTAACCCTAGAAGCCTTGAGGGGGGGAGGTCAAACTGACCCCCTCTCGATTTTTTTGGCTTTAAATTTTTGCTCCTTGACCAATTACAAAAAGTTTTGGTACAACTGTTTTTTGTTCGTTAACATATATTTTGACACTAATTAAGTGACGTCACAACTGATGACGTCATCATGATAAGACAAGCAATTTGTGTGTTGACTTCGAAATTGCAACTTTTCGCCAAAAAGTGACTAAATACTGACAACTTTACAATAGATTCTAACTTTTTCGTAGATTTCGATCGATTTTAAATGAATTATAATTCAAATTTGGATAAAATCTGAAAACTAAACAATACAAGATGGCGGTCACTTGTGACTTCATTTATGTAACTATGGTTGCCATGGAAACCAATTAAACAATTGATCCCACCCTCAAGTGTTCGTGTAACTTGTTTTTTGTTCAAGGCTTCTAGGGTTAACTAAATGTGTTTAAATACAATTTGTCTATGTCTATGTCTAAGTTACTTCAAAATACCCCGCGAAGCCATGCTATATCCACCTTTAACTCACCGGTAAACTTGACTGCTTAATTTAGGTGCGTTATCATTGACATCCACCAAGGTAACAAACACGGTCCCAAAACCCTCGCGGGGGTAATAACTCCCATCCAATGCTGAAACGTTAAGCTTGTACACAGCTGTCGTTTCGCGATCGAGGGCCCCAGAAACACGAATGTCCCCTTTATTACGGTCAATATCAAACTTTCCTTCTGCTCCTTTGATAATCGAGTATGACACCCTACCATTAAGGTTGGAATCAGGGTCCATCGCCGTTACCTTGGCAACGGAAAACCCCAAGGAAGCAGCTTCGCTGACAGTGACACTTTTGGTTAGAGGTACAAACTTAGGGGTGTTATCATTGGCATCTGTTATTTTGATAACGACTCGGGCAAATGAGCTGCGACCCGATCCTTGCTGATCGACGGCCACAACGTAGAAAGTGTAGTTTGTGACTGTTTCGTGGTCGAGAGCTGGCGGGGGAATGCTTCTTGTTGTGATAATCCCTGAGTTCGGATCCACGACGAACTGGCTTGCGTCTGTCCCGTTGAGGTGGTACCTTATCACGCTATTGATGCCAATATCTCTGTCATTGGTTTGAACGGGATTAACCTGGGAGAAGAGGGAAAATACTCTCGTGTCGACAACTTTTCTCTTCTTACTAACAGAGTGTAGTATTATGGTAAGCTAAATCCTTTCCCAAGCCAAGTGGCTCATAATGCAGGCGTTTATCTCTAATTTCCGTTGACTCTAAGTGTTAGGCATTTTCTAAAACTCGGAACGCCGGGACGCCGGAACACCTAAAAGGCGTTCCGAGTTTTAGTAAATGACTAACCCTATCCAGACTGGGAG
>JAOBYH010039893.1:0-12225 GCA_025403525.1 Umimayanthus kanabou | reverse complement strand
CTCCCCCTCCCCCTCCGCGGGCCCTGAAGAACCTAGAATTTAAGAACCTGTTAGGCTAAAATCTTTGATTTATACCCCTTTTACAGTTTTACAGTTCAGGCTAAAATTTCAAAGCAGGTTCTTATTTTATCAAATAGAGTCAAAATGTATATAGGATGTTTTGTTTAAGTCGTAAGTTACATTCAGTGTAGTTTTAAAGTGCATGTAAGATTTGTATAAGTGCATATACTGTTATTTTGGAGATCATTTGTGCATAATTTATATAAATCATTCACCACACCAACCGAAAATGAATCGCCTTTTTCTTAAGAAAATAAGAACCTATTTTAAAAAGAACCTGTCCAGCCTACTTTCCTGGTAAGCACCACTTACATAAGAACCTGTCAGTTTAGGCTAACTCGGAAAAATCTCTTGCAATAGGTTATTATACGCGGGGTTTTACTGTATCATATTTCGATCAGTAATGTCCGAGATTATGTCCGTAGTTCAGGCTGCGAGTTCCCCCGACTCTCCAGTTCCACTTGAAACCCGAAATTCATTTTATATCTGTTATCCATGGTCTGTTGCCCTCCGTGACTGTGCCTGCAGTAGTAGTAGTAATAGACGGCGTACATCAACGTGAAGCAAAATGCCAAATCATAAAGCGCCACAATACAGCCGATAAATATAGCAGCACTGTCACCGACAATAAAGTTTTCTACCGGGGATGCGGTTGAGTTTGTAAGTGAAGAACTGTTAAGTGTTTCTTGAGTGAGTGTCTGGTTTGAATGAACAACGCTCAATTGCACCACAACGAGACCAAATGCAAGCCGATGTCCATAATGTAGTAAAGCCATTCCCCTTCTCGACAGTCCAGTATTTTTGGATCGTTGAACCTTCCAGTCTATACCCCTTGACCAGTTCGCATGCAAAGAAGGTAGAAATCCAACAAATTTAGTAAAGTATTCATAACAGGCAAATTGATTAATGAGTTGCCAACATTTGCCTTTGAATGAAGCCTTTTATACGAAATAGCGGTAAAAGGCTGTGCTAGTTTTGAACTGTTTCGTCGATGATAAAACCGATTTGGGTAAAACTTGTCATTTTTTCCTACAACTTCTTAATTGCACTCGTTAATTATGAATGAGCAACACAAGTAAAACTTGGCAAGAGAATACATTTAAATTCATATACGAACGTACACTTATTCAAGAAAGGTTGTTTTTAAAAACAAAAAACACAAAACACGGGACTCGTTGATATTCAGTATGAACAAAAACTGCTAACGAGTACACCATTGTTCTCACATGGTTTCTAAGAATATCAACAATCACGTTTTCTCTTCTTTAGGTGTAAGGTATTTTTCGATAAGAAGCTTTTTATAAGAACGTTGAATGATCAAAACTGCCAACATTTCAGAACATGTTCAAGAAGACAACAGAGCGATTTTAACTCAAAACCTATCTAAACCATATTAAATCTAGCTCGGAAAATCAAATTTTGATTATTCAGCTGTGCGCGCAAGCTTTTGAAATAGGAAGGTTCTGCTTAGTTTTCAGCATGGTTAAGAAAGTATCACTATATTTTCAGTAAATATGTTGGTGCTTTTAAGAATATCATTAAGTCTTTTTTTGTTTAAGCCCCTTGCTAGAGAAACAACGTTTAAAATAACGATGACCCTTAAGTAGAGTAGAAAAATACCGGACTTTAGTTTTCTTTTGTAACTCGTATCGTTTGATTGCTTGAATTGTAAAAATGTTCTCCTTGGATTCAAAATTAAACCCTATTCAACGCTGGTTAACATGATTGGCAGTTCGAAGACAACAAGCTAAACGATATCACTTTGCACCTTTTTGATACCAGGTTTGTTAGTAAGCTGCTAACGACTCCATAGACGCGAGAACAGACGTTACACTGAAGAAGAAGTTAATTTTTTTGAATGAATAGAAACTAATTGAGGACCATCATGATCAGCTGCAGCAACTGTTTTGCCTTTCTTGTTTTTATTATTTGGAAATATATACAGCTACAATTCTTTGTAAGACTGAACCATTTTGTAAGAATGTTGAAGCTCAAAAATGTCAAAATTCAAACACTTGTTTAAAAACTTACCTTTGGCAGAGACTACCAAAGTTTGAAAATGAGACGGAGAACCATTCAAACAATTTCACTTTTTACTTGTAAGTTAGTAGGCGATAGCAATACATTTGGGTATACCCCGGGTATTTGATACACGATGAGTCCCAGGGACCGGGCATTTGGCAGTTAATAGTGTCACCCGGGCATTTGAAAACAACAAAAAACTTGCTTCGTAACATCCTGTTGTCATTTCCGACGGCTCTCAGAAATCAAGGGTTTCAAACGCCGCCATTTTGGAATAAGAAGAGCATTTATCGACCATAAAAGACCTATAAAAGCAATAAAACCATTCGCTTTGTCTTTGTCCGATCGGAGTGTCTCATTTATATTGATCTGATGGACTGGGGCCCCGGATATTTGACCATCATAGTAGGAATGCGGGGAGGGGCATTTGCCAACAAAAACTGACCGCTGGGCCGGGCATTTGACCAATCTTTTTAAAAATGCCCAGGGTTTGCCTGGGGATGCTCGCGGCTGGAATTGACTTGACTCACACATATTAGATGTTGCATGGAAGCAGTCTCTTTCGGTCACAGTTCAAAAAAATAGAAACATTTAAAGAACATTTTTTCAAATATCAGGTGAACAAAGACTTTCAAGAAAGATGACCCAGATTGTTTGGTGTGTGATTTTGATATGAATATATTGTGTCACGGTTAAATAACTTGTTTCAGGATCCTGGGTGTATTTTTCAAGAGTCAGATACCATGCCCGGGATTGAACACAAAGTGTTTTCTCCCGAAGCTCCCAGTAAAGACTGCAGTCAGTATGTACGTATGCGCATGCGTGTGTGTACGTGTATGTATGAGTGTGTAAATGTGTGTGTGTGTGTGACATGTAGCAAAACCGACTACGCATGCGTGCGAGATGGCAACCACTGCCCAAAATGGCGTCTCGAAAAGTGTATAACTTTTTTCAACCAAAAAATTATACGCGATTGACTTTTCACAGTGGACAATGAAAAGCAAGGTAAGCAAACGTAGTGTGTTAAAACTCTTGTCTTTTGTACATTTTCTTGTTTCTTTTTTTGCAAGTTTGTTTGGCGTTTTTCCTACGTGTCTCTCTGTGTGGTTTTTGGGCAATTAAGGCGTAGGGGGGGGGGGGGGGTACATACTCCATGCAAAAATTCCATGAATGCACCCTAGTCATAAACCAGTCCTATTGGTTTGAAATTTTACAGACGGTCATTAAATCTTTCGAGGGGTGGGGTCGGGTTATAATCTTTTGTTATTAATAGCATTAACATCATTAGTTTTTAGTGTCAGTATTAGCGGTGTTTATTAGAGTTTGGAACCAGGGTACATTCATGGCATATATGCCGGGGGGTCACAATACTGCAGTCTCGGTGTCTGGAGTGTAATAAGTTCAGTCTTGAATATTTGATATTTGAAGATCGGGGGGGGGGCTCAAAAGCGTTTACTTGATTATAATGTAAATAATATGGAAATCACCTGAACTGACGTGGTTTGAAACCAAAGAAATGAAAGGGTACCCTGAGAAAAAGATACTCTTTAATATTTATTCAATGAACAGCTTTCAACTAAAGCGTACAGTAATCAAGCCCTTAAAAACGAGCAACCAAGAACTCCACAAGAGTTAGAATAACAAAGTACAAATTGCAAAAGCAACTACAAGCTACTTACAACGTTGAAATGTCTCAAAAGAATTATAGCAATACGTCTGACCTTCTCCGCAGTTATTAAAATGAATATTTAAATATAAAGTTTCTGTTCTGGGGTAAATCTGTAGCAGTAGAAATGAAAGGAATTTTGTGGTCATTTTACTTAGTCTTTTATACATAAAATTTAAGACTAAAATTAAATATTTTCACAGGGAACCCACGTCACAGTACGTGGTTTTCAGAGAGTCCCTGTGATAAAATAGTTCTAAGTACACAAAAAGTAAATGGATCGGTAGGAATTACGTATGATAAACACATAAGATAAAGTTATATAGATATATCTTTAAAAATAGATCCTATATAACTAAATTAAAACTTCCTTAAGTCTAACTTTAAAGGCTACAATATGCTGAAACTGTTTCTTATGTCTTCATTCAAACTGTTCAACTCGTGGATTGCATGGTATCAGTGAAACGCATTTGCCCCAAGATGCAGTACTTGCAAATTTCGTCCTTGTTCCGAGTATTATAATGATGATATCACCAAGGAACGGCACAGTTCAATCTCGTATTTTTCTTACTGGCTCCCTATGGTTGACATGCTCCGTCTAGGTAATGCACCAAATTCTTAATTCTTGTTAAGCCCGTTAGCACTGTTGGTGTTCTCGGCTTTGTGAATTCCCTTCCCGTATAAATACTTCCTCTTGTTGTTCATGTCATTGAAGCGAATGACGTGGGCCCAAGCGATTATATTTACGCCTCTTCTATCCGCTCATAACTTTCCTTGCGGTTTGTGTGTTTCAGAAGACTGAAAAACAACAAGTGTAATATCTCTTGAAACACAACAATCAGGTTGGACCGGGAATGGATAGATACAGTATTATAGTGCATGGGATACAGCTATTTTAGAAAAGGTTGTCATAGTCAAAGTTGATACCAGAACCGAAAGGAACTCTGGGTATAGTCATAATGAGTGATAACGCGCCAGCGCAGGTTGTTACTGTATGGCCGTGGCATTATGATGAACCTGCACTCTATATTATGCAAAGTCAATGCTAATAGTAATAAATTACTTGAGCTGCTTGAACCCCACAGTTCCTTTCGGTTCCAGTATCGACTATTCGGACCATGACAACCTTTTTTGAAATAGCTGTATATACACTCACTGAACTTACGTAAAGGCCTGTTGACATTAAAAACACTAACGCAGACGCAGACGGCGCAAGAGTAAAGAAAACGCGTGGACGGAGAAAAAGGGAAACTTCCTTATCTTTGCGTCTGTGTCTGCATCCTCTTGTTTTCTTTACTCTTGCGTGACAGGCCTTTACATCACATCATGATTTTTGGGCCTTTACATCACATCATGATTTTTGGCCCTGTCACACTACCGCGTATCGTACTAGCGTATGCCAGCGTGTGATCATACGCTGTTAGACGCTGACATACGCTAGGAGTACGTTAGGCATAGGTTGTATACGTTTCAAACACGGTCGCATACGGTGCCATACGCTGGCATACGGCGAGGCAGAAATCTTTTTTTAAGAAAGCTTAAAAATTTTGTGCTTATTCGGACGTGTGGTTTATACACTATGCATACGCTAGGCATACGCTGAATTCTTGGTTTGCACTCAATCTCCAGGGATTCAAATGACAAACGTTATGGCGGCCATGTTGGTGTACAATACATTTGGGTATACCCCGGGTATTTGATACACGATGAGTCCCAGGGACCGGGCATTTGGCAGTTAATAGTGTCACCCGGGCATTTGAAAACAACAAAAAACTTGCTTCGTAACATCCTGTTGTCATTTCCGACGGCTCTCAGAAATCAAGGGTTTCAAACGCCGCCATTTTGGAATAAGAAGAGCATTTATCGACCATAAAAGACCTATAAAAGCAATAAAACCATTCGCTTTGTCTTTGTCTTTGTCTGTTAGACGCTGACATACGCTAGGAGTACGTTAGGCATAGGTTGTATACGTTTCAAACACGGTCGCATACGGTGCCATACGCTGGCATACGGCGAGGCAGAAATCTTTTTTTAAGAAAGCTTAAAAATTTTGTGCTTATTCGGACGTGTGGTTTATACACTATGCATACGCTAGGCATACGCTGAATTCTTGGTTTGCACTCAATCTCCAGGGATTCAAATGACAAACGCTATGGCGGCCATGTTGGTGTACACAACAAAAGAATGTAATTATAAATCTATTGTAATGTACACCAACATGGCGGCTATGACGTCACACGCAAACCAAGAATACGCGAGAGCTGCGCTTGAGGTACGTTACTCATAGGTTAAGTACGCTAGTCCCACGCAGTCGATCGATACGCTATTCATGACGCTACTCTTAGGTTCAAAACGGTAAGTATACGAACAATTCTGTATTTTCAAGGGCATTTTGAGCGTACGAAAATTAGTTTATGTGTTTTCATATTACGCAATAGTGTGATAGGGCCATTATTTTGTACTCAGGACCTGACGCATAGTTCTATTTCCTACTAAAAATTTCCCAAAGATGTTTCTTGAGACAAATAAGTAAAGCTATGTGCTTCTAGCGAAGGGAATTTAGTCGTGGCACAACCTTACGTCGTAGGATCTTGGATCGAAGTGGGGCAGATGTACATTTTTTGTTCGAACTCCTCACCGTGGGCCAAGGCAAATTGATTTTGACAAGGACTACAAATATTCCTCTAGTCCCCGACCCTCGAGCTTCCCAGCTCCCCCTTCACTTCCGACATAATGTCGATGGACGCATTGTTTAAATGTTACGCTGGCCCTAAAGAAAACAACATATTCAATTCCCGTACACGGAGAAGGAGTGCATTTACGACTTACCTCAGGAGAGCCAGCGGTATGAAACTGACAGCGGCGTTCATCAGAAACACAAATCCAGCGGCATGTTTCCATGGTAACGCCAATGACCACGAGTACACCAAGTTGAGGATGGTGTGGGCACCAAAACTGGCCAGGCTCTCGGTTGAGGCAATGACTGCAAACAAGGCCCCTGTGCATGTGAAGAGAACACGTTGCATTTTTTCTTTAGTTGCGAAACCCCACAGCTATTGAAGATTACATTAATGTCACAGTACTGTCCACACAAATGTCACGGAAGTGATGAGTAGCAGTAGTGTGACTGCACTGTAATTATTTGCGCTGTGACCGCACTGGCAGCAACAATTAGGGACATTTAGCAATCAGTACGGCAACGGCGACGAGAAAATTACAAAACAACAGGTTTATATACATTATTTGTATGTGGGAGTGCACCAGGTTTACTACCTAGCCGCCGTCGAGCAAGACTGAATGCAATGTGAAAGTAAAACTTTCTGGTTTTGTAGAGAACGTGAACGTCACGAACAACTTCTCCTCTCATTAGTTTGGCCGTATAATAGTCGGCAGCAGATCGTGCCATTCAAAATTTTAAACGCAGTTAAATAACATTACCGTATGGCAAAGATACTTCGCGCGTTCTGATTGGCTCTAGAGCGGCCTGGATTTCCCGTCATGCCCACGGGCAATACGGACTATTAAGAGGAGTTTTTTTTACAGGATCGAGCAATTGCGAATGAAAACGACAAAAACTTAGCGACCAGGCAATCTGCCGTGCGCGCGTACCCAGTGGCGGGAAAAAGTGGCTGACGGTCGACGCGCGCGCGAGAGAGAAATGTTTTGCTGTTCTTCTTTGAAACAGATTGAGAACTGAAAGACTTGTTTCATAAAACGGTAAGTTAATCTAAACTTTACAATATATGAAATATCAAATGAAAAATACAAGAGACAGTTTGCAGGTTATATCAAACAATGAACTTTAGTTGTCTTGAAACTAGTCGCAAGTTGTTAGTAAAAATATTATTCTCGCGACATATAATTCATTTGTACCTTTTTCATATTCATACTAAATATTTCTTAAAACGATAATGCCGCCAAAATCCATCTTATATTATTTTAAACATAGAAACCAAATGAAGTACTTCATATAATAAAATACATTTATGTCTCATGTTCCAAGCCACTTGCATAGCCTATTCGCGCGCGTAACCGGATGTGCGAAGTAAAGAACTTCCACTTGCGCGGTGTAATTATTGTTTTTTATTTTATAAAAAACGATATAATAAAATACTTTTCAACCTCAAACGTTCGGTCTTTACTGGAATATCAAACTTCAGCCTTGACGAATTGACCGGCTCGCTATCGCTTGGTCGATACAGCAAGGCCTCAGTTTGATATTTCCTGTACAGATCTCACTCTCAATTTATAAATAGTTAAAAACGCCTGGATGATACGCAGACGAAAGAGAAAACAAGAAGTCAATTTCCAGCAGTTATCGTCCAAGCCGTTGCCGTCTGCTAAAGGTCGCTATAAGTGTGACAGCGTTGATAACTGACCACGCTGTGACAACGAGTTGCAACTGACATCGTTGTTAGTGACAGCGGTAACAAGTAACACCGCACAATAAAGTGCTCAGTGACACATTTTTCCATCCTTTGTTTTTGCTGTGTAACCAGTTCACAGTTTATGAGCTTTATAGCACTTCGTTTCACAAAATTCAGTCTCCAAATTTTTAGTTTCTTGCCACGTTATGACAGCATTCCAATTGTACATTTAAATTTCCCGCTTTAGGAAGAAACTTTCCGCCATCTTGAATGAATCCTTGACTACTGAGACCAGAACGCACTTCGGGCGTCAGGTCGATTTACGTTATCAAGTATACACTATATTTATAACGATGAGGCAAAATGTCAACTCAAAATAACATCATTAGAAATTTGCCTATTGCTGGTTTTATCATTTAACATACTCTGCACTCGGAAAATGTTTATTTTCCAGTAAAATTATGGGTATTCGTACCTTGTTCGTCCCTGTCAACCATGGAAGACATCTGCGCGCGCACACATGGTACACACATACCACACAACACACCGACAACTGGCGCTGAAAAGAGAAAGAAATTGTTAGTCTAACGGAAGGAAACAAATATATTTAGCTGTTGGGTGAAATTACGAGTGTACGAAAATTTGTAAAGTCAGGCCGGCTTCGTAACCCACTTGAGAATTTCAATATGTATCAAATGCTTTTGTATGAATTCCCTTCCAAAGTTTTCTGGTTTTATACTTTTGTAGTGTTCGTAATTAACCTGATGAAGAATGTATTTTGTGTTACTGTTATACCAACTAGCAAAGATGGATCAGAAAGCTGTTGCTTGCAGTTGAGCAAGAAATGTCCTCCAGTCATTGGTATCTTATGAGCAATTTATACCAAGTTGCAACGTCACGGTACTACGTTGTATACACGTGTTTTGGCAATCCCTACAAATTTAAAAGACGCCGCTTATTAGCAGCTTGAGATACTCTGGGGACGAAATTATACATATTCAGTGCTGAGGATTTCTTGGAAAATGGTCTAGAAACCGGTAAAGTTATACATAGCAAACAAAGTTGTTAAAAAACAGCAATAAAATGCCTTGACTGACATTGCCCCTTTTTAAAAACATACGTAAAGGTATTTTTAAAAGGGAAATGTCAGTCAAGGCATTTTATTGTGTTTCATAAATATTGTTTGAAAACAAACAAAAACAATTTCACCAGACACCTGACGTAACGAAAGAACAGAAGTAAATGTCTCCAACCACAACACTCTATATTTGAGGTAGCATTGATTTACGTCCAGCCTGTTCAGAAATATAATTTTAGCAATCGTAATCCGGTTTCATCCGCGCCATCCTGCACTTCAGTTCAAAACCATCCGTTCTGTGTTGTTTGTTGGAACATTTTTGTCAAACAGAATTTCCTATTTGATGAAACAAGTAACTCTTATTTCACAAAAATAAGCTAATGAGAAATTTCGGAATTTTGTCTTGATGTTGCTCCTTCAGTTTTTTTACAACAACAATAACAAATTGTATTTTTACATTTCACAGTTTTAGGATCTTACATTACCAAAAAAATACTATATCTAGATATTAATGAATTGATGTAATAGAAAAATAATCATATTACTAAATAACACGGTACATTCTGGAAATGCCTAGCGTCTAAGGTAACCATAGGTTTTCTAGTCAGATCCTAGTTATGCTTGGTCAGAATTTTTGTAGACATTAAGAAAATGATTACCATCTTAAGTCTGTGTTTTACTTAAAAAGAAACTTACCCAGAAACATATGAGTCGAAGAGTTTGCAAAAGCAACAAATATTAAACCAGCAATCTGGAACAGAAGACCGATCTGTGCGATGGTGAGGACTCCGAGACCCGCCTTTCTCAACACCTTGATTCCAGCCACAGTCCCGATCGCCTGTCGTGAACCGCAAGGAAAACCATTTTAGATTGATCAGGGGACTTAAAAGAACCCATACACTGCTTGAAAAGATGTGGCGAGGGCCTCGTGTACTACCACTGCGTGTAAAATGCGTTACCCTAAATAAATATAGTGTTTTTACTTTATATTTTATTTAAAAATGTTCCTACCCGTTCGCGATCACTAACGTTCATAATAGGAACTGAGGTATCCAACCAATAAGGTTAAGGTTAAAAGTTAGGGTTAAGGTTAAGATTAGATTTAAGGTTAGGGCTAGGGTAAGTGTTAAGGGTAATATTAAAATTAGGATTAAAGTTAAGGTTAAAGTTAGGCTTAGGGTAAGGTTTAAGGTTGGGGTAAAGGTTAGGGTGAGGCTTAAGGTTAAGGTTGCCCTTTTACGGAGGTCTAACTCTATAAGGTTATTTAAATCCATAAAATGTTATTGATATCTTTTTTCCACAAAAATGGATTGAGAAAACGGTTCCTAACCTTTTCACTTTAAACATGTTTGCCAACTTCTACTTATAGCGGCATCAACATGATATTAATTAATTCGTTGTGAGAGTAAAAAATTAATCCAATCGTCCACTCCAAACACACTAGCTCTAAAATGAAATGCAAAATTCTCGAGCACCCTGACGGAAGGACGGATAAAAGTAAAGTCAACTAATACACTCGTTTTTGAGCTTTTTTGTTCTAAGAATGTCTATTCTTATGGACGGGGGCTAAACATTCTTAACATGATTCAGCTTAAAATGTAATCAAAAGTAAAAACGTGCGAATAAATTTCCAAAGACCAACAACTAACTTTTGCTGTATTGGTTAACATTCTAACATATGCAGCACAATACATACCTCTTATTAGCCGAGTGCGAGGTCCGTACGGCAAGTTATGGACCGAGTTTTTCCCTTCCTTCCATGAAAACAAGGAAGGAAAAAACGAGGATCCATAACTTGCCGTACGGACCGAGCAAACGAGGCTAATAAGATGTTTATTATATGGCTTTGTTGATTATTCCGGTTTTGAAAAAGTGATCGAGAGCTAGAGGTCCGTATGGCTACTTACGGACCTGGAATTGACCAATCACAGCACGCGAAATCAGTCAGCCATATAATAATGTACAATACCGTACCAAATAGATGATAACTATACATTTTACCACAATACCTTGCGAACCTAACATAGCCAGTAGGCACGAAGCAAGCCATATATTTTTCGCCAATTCATCCCTGTACTTACAACATTGGTAGGTTTGGAGTTGTTAGAACATTTCTGTGCGTTTTCGTCTGCTAATAATTTTGAGTAAAAGTACCTGTTGCCATCTTTTTCACTAGGGCCAATTGGTCTAGCTTATCAGACTAAGAGTGCGAGGAAGATCTTAAAAACTTACCTTGACACCAGATTTCACTCCAAAGAAGAAACCTATCAGCGTCGCTGACCAACACAGCGGAAAGTTCTTAGTGAACAACACAGCCATCAGGCTTATGGTACTTCCGGTGAACAGTACTAATATGGACACCAACAAAGTCATACCCAGTCTCCACCGGCCACCTGGCCGCGCTTTCACTAACAATTGATGCACTGATTTACAGTTGTGGAAACTGCAAGTTTTAGATGTCGATTCCAAGTCTTCCGGTAAAGATTCAGGAAGAAAGCACGTGATATATACCAAGTTTATCACGTGGAGCCCAAGTATGAACAGAAAGGGTGATTGATACCCGGAATGCTTTATCCATATACCGCTGACTAATTGTCCTGCAATACCGCTGGCGAATGTGATAGCTTCAAAAATTCCCATCTTGAGTGCACGCGATTCAGGTGAAGTTGTGTCAGCGATGTAGGCTAGACAGGACAACATCAGAGTCGTATAATAGCCCGTTAGGCCCGCGATACCGCACCCTAAAGGAAAATATATTGTCATAATATTAATTGTAGTTAATTGAATAATTAGTTAACAATAATGAGTATTGTGACTTTGTAATTGTTTTTGTATTTGTTTGCTGAACACGTATAGTATTTCTCATGTATTCAGTAAAAATGGATAAATTAAAATGTAGTTGTAAATCTTCTCTGCTCAAACTTTCAGTCTTTCTATCTTTCTATATATCAGTGAATCCATCCATCCATCCATCCATCCATCCATCCATCCATCCATCCATCCATCCATCCATCCATCCATCCATCCATCCA
>JAOBYH010039782.1:0-12234 GCA_025403525.1 Umimayanthus kanabou | reverse complement strand
ACTGTTACTGTTACTGTTACTGTTACTGTTACTGTTACTGTTACTGTTACTGTTACTGTTACTGTTACTGTTACTATTACTATTACTATTACTATTACTATTACTATTACTACTACTTACATGTATATTACTACAACTAATATAATTTATACTACTACTGTTAGTACATGCAACCACGACTACTGCAATTTCGTCGGCAATTTTGCAAACATTATATGAGAAAACCACTGAAAAAGCGTAAAAGAAAACGGTAAGAAAAATATGACAAATCTTTTGCATTCATCTAAGTCATGCTCGACTGGGTGTTAATTACTGCTACCTATCAATGGAGATATGAGCTTATAGTTCATTTGTATTCAACATCGTGTCGAGACTAAAACGTATATACCAATATGTAGCCACAAGTGTAATCAGAGGGTACTTCGAATAGAATACTGAACTATTGTGATCGTACAAACACACTCTGAGTTTTAAACAATAACAATATAATTTATTGAGCTGTTAGAAACAGTTTAAAACCAGGTTAACTGAGAGTTTTTGGTCGTAAGATTTCAAGAAAAATAATTTATTTAAGAACAAAAAAAGAGAAATAATCATAACAAGAGGCTGCTAGTGGCCTATACTCGGGCCGCAGTAATTAAGTCTTTGCAAGAGAACAATCATGAATTTGCAGACCAAATAAACCAAGGGTAACCTCACACACACCAATAGTACCCACCATGTAATTTGGAAAAATGCAATTCATATGATTCTATTGTGGAACCCTACATATTCAAATTTTTAATTATCCCAACCAAATAAAATGACAAGAGAACATCCCCGACGTCTACAGTAAAATCTTTATTAATTACCCCCTCCCTAATAAACCTCGTTTGGTTAGCTAAACTTGTAATAAACACCGTTTTTCAAGACAGGAAAATTATACATACTGTATGAGTTGGAGATACATAAAAGAGTGCTTGTGAACAGCGAGTTGGAATCCTGACCTTTTGTCAGTATTATATGGTAACATAAATATTTCAGGCGTTCATTATGTTTTCCCAACCCACTGGGGGCTTAGTAGAGCTTTTACAGCATGTCTCTAACTTTACATTTTTCTTTGGAACAGATCAGGGCACTGCAAACCGAGTAATTTAAGTCTTTACAAAACTGAAATAATCTTTTCTTAATTTGCTGTTCATCTCACAGTTCATTTTGTGAAGATATTGTCAAAGTGTTGAAACCAGCTATACTGGTATAAAATAAAAAAGCATGTACAACCACAAAGCCAGTTTATTTGAATCTGTTACAGCATCAATATTATTTTAACTTGATAATTTCATATACAGCTACAATAATAACCGACATGGAAATTGCAACTATTTAAATTTCTCTGATTGCAGTTCCTAGTTTGACATCTACGCGAGTTTTGAAAACAACATCTGGAGAGATGAGCTTTGCCAAACAAGACAAGACACAAATTTGTCAGAATGAGTTTCAGTTGTTCAGTGTTCAACTTCAAAGTTGAGATCGACCATCACGGTTGCATTAACTAATGAGCAGAAATAAAACATCCAAAGGACATCAATTCTTTCCAACTCGTAATTCCCTGTTCCACAGCCGCCAAACTCGTGCTTGAGGGTGCAGAAATTAAACAACCAATTAAGGAGATCAACTCTTTCCAACTCGTAATTCCCTGTTCCGGCCACAGCTGCCAAACTCGTGCTTGATGGTGCAGAAATAAAACAACCAATTAAGGACATCAACTCTTTCCAACTCGTAATTCCCTGTTCCACAGCCGCCAAACTCGTGCTTGATGGTGCAGAAATAAAACAACCAAATAAGGACATCAACTGCTTCCAATTCGTAATTCTCTGTTACGCAGCCGCCAAACTCGTGGTTGATGGTGCATCATGACTTATTGATCGTCACTTTAAAAGCAACGATGTGTGTGCATATTGTATGAACTAATGAAGCGAGGGCGAACGAGCAGAATGAAACAACTAAAGGGCATAGATTACCTCTTCACAGCCGCCGCCGAATGGTGCAATAGGCAGACCATAATATCCTTTCGCGTGCCCAGCTCGCATAACGAATGCGCACGCATGCGCTGACAATGGCAACGCGAACAAGAAGAACGGAGCCGAAACCTAAATTCGGTGCCTCGCGGCCCGAGTAATTATTATGAAACAAGAAAAGGAAGCGAAAATTAGCAGAAACTAGAAAACACGGTGTGCCGATTTAATTTTCCGGCCAAGTAGTTTTGTCACTACGATGAGCAAAATACAACATTAAAAAACCTAACTAATTAGAAACATACACTGTGACCAAAATACACATTTAACACACTCGCCATTGCAGGAAAAAATAGTTTTTCTTACGCAAACTAGGTGTTAGTAAGCAAATTGAAATTAAGTCTTCGACTTTCCAAAGACAATCAGTATTACAGTAACAAACCTACGTATAATACCAATCATTTATCTTTTTTGTTGAATGGCATTTTTGAGCTGTAATAGAGACAACCGGCGCCAAGTTATCCCTAATACAGCTCGGTAGAGGTAACTGGTGCCAAGTCACCTCTACTAGCTCTTCACATTGGGGAAAACAATTAGAGCAATTTATTTGAAACAAACTGCTCTATTTGTTTTCCACAAAGTGAAGGGAACGAAACAATCCTACTTCATCTTGTAAAAGGAGACTGGCAAGTGGTGGATGTTTTGATAGATTATCACAATATTTTATGCGACTCTGCATGTGCGATTGGTCAGCAAAGACCAGCATGGTATGGTTATAATATCGTGAAAGCAGACTGAAGTTAAGTCTGTTCTCCGATGATATAACCATACCATGCTAGGTCATGATATTTACTCAAAATAGATTATAAATTGGTCGAGATACATCAGCACGATGAGGCAGTAGGATTTTTGTTGGAAAAGTTACTGATGAAAAATAACTTCAGCCTTGTTCTATGACGCTGTTCCTAGTTTGATAATTTAAAACAAATGCAGCTTTAAAATGACTAGTTTAACGCCTCTTGCTGCGTTAATAATAATAATAATAATAATATTTATATTGCGCATTTTCCATATGAGATGCTCAACAGCGCATTACAAATAAGTTCACAAGCACTCAGATGTCTTAAAACACAATTTTACCGTTTTAATCCCTTTTTTAATCGTTAAAAGTTTACCTTGATTGCAAAAAAAAGGTGTTAAAACGGTTAAAATAACTTCATTTTTAAAATAGTTTCTACACCTTATATCCCACAAAAGCTTTGCACTTTAATTTGAAATTTGAGAGGTTGCTTGCAATTTCAAACCATTTATAAATTTTACAAAGAAGTCGTAAACATAAAATCCAAAACTGGAAATAAAGGCTGTGCATTTGTTGTTACAAAAGCAGAAAAACCCGAAGAGACGGCAAACCTCTTCGTAATGGCGTGCTAGCGGTCAGTGCCAGTGGCTGCGAAGCGATTGAGTTCCGCAATTATGTTAAAAATATTAAAAACAGATGCTCCGTTCCAAGTCTGAGTTCAGCTATTGAATTTGTTTCAAATCAAATTGTTATGAAATCTGTGAGGAGCTTGCCAACGGTTTTGTATTCGTTGTTATCACGAACATTGAAAACCTTTTCGCAACAGCGTGCTAGCAGTCAGTGACTGCCAATTGGTCCAGCCATTTTAGCGAAAAAAGGGGTCAACCTAGAAGAAATTGTAACAGAAGATTTTTTGTGGGAAAAAAAAAAGAAGAAAAAGGTTTTTCACATCCACGGGGGCACAATTTCGAACATCATATAAAAATTTATCAAAATCCACCTGTAGGAAGTTACTGAATATCGTTGTTTTAAAACACCGGGTTTTGCACGTACATGCGTGACATGGAAAGGAGGCTTAGAACAAACTTTTAACGTGTAGACCTATTTGTAACAAAAAAATTACTGAAAAATAATCCACACATGCACATAGCGCAGTAGACACAAAACATAAGATATCTGAGTGAAAATGTTATTTAGAGAACGTAGTTGCTTAACAACAGAAATGAATCCAATGTACTGTTGGGTATACGGAAAGATGACCAGGGTCTGAAATAAATGAAAAAGTTCCAGTGACATTTAAAAATATTATCTTCATAGCAAACACGTTGGTTGGTAGTGATGTAATAATATTATCCGTTAGATGGTCAAGGGTGGGGGGGGGGAGTTAGGCGAATCCCCCCCCGGGCAGAATCAATGGATAATCTCGCGAAGCGCATACGCAGACAGCTTCGACGCGAACATGAAAAATAACAAAAAAAACCCAAAAAGAACAGAGCCGAAACCTAAACTCGGTACCTCACGGCCCGAGTAATGATTCGGTTATCCTTAATGCAGCTATTAATATATAATAGCTGCATTGATCACGACAACAACCAGCGCACAAATTATTTAACAGCAGGTATCCGTCAGTCATTATTACTTTAAAGATGGCCAAGTTACACAGGATCAGGATAATATAAGCCGATTATCTCTAAATTTGCTTTTGAAGACAAATAGCTGCATTGACGATAACTGTAGCACAACTTGGTTAACAGCAGTTATTCATCAGTCTTTAATACTTTAAAGTTGGGTAAGTTGGACGGGATCAAGATAAGATGCACCGGTTATTCTTATTGCGGATTTTGAAAACCAATTGGCTCTTCCTCCGATATATCTACCAGTGCAATGTACATAACAATTCATTGGTTGATGTATCAAAAAAGAGCCAACCAATAGCTATGTTAACGTATTTATTAAACTGGCGCACAATCTGTTTAACAGCAGGTATTCATCAGTCATTAGAGTACTTTAATAATGGGTGAGTTAGGCAAGATCAAGATATTAATGTACACCAGTTATCCTTAATGCGGCTACTAATATAGACAAGAGACAACTGGTAGCCTAAACCCGGGCCGCAGTAATTAATTCTTTACGGAGCAACTATACCAAGGGCAACCTCATATGAAACATATTTCAGGCATTTATTATCTTGTCCCAACCCACAGGGGGCTTGGTAGAGCTTTTACAGTATATCTGTCACTTTACTATTAATTATATGCAATGCAAAATTAATTTGGAACAGATCAGAGCACATGCTGACTACAATTTGTACATTATTTAGCGAACAAACATGAACCAGCTTTACTGCCCTAGATATTAAAGCTTGTTAAAGCTTGCTGAGTACGTATTGCCCATTAAAACCTCCACAGTCAAAACAAGTAGATACTATTATGTATCTCTTTTAATCTTTAATCTTTAGTAATTGCCTTGTAGTACAGACAAATCCCAGCAGTGGTGGTCAGCAAACTAATTATGTACAAACAGTCAAATCAATTGAGAAGAACAAAACTCAAACGTAAAGGGAAAAAATTCATAAAGTCGCTTCTAGTGTTTTGTACTATACATATAAAATATTTAAAACTTGCAAATACTCACACAAATTCTATGTCTGAGCCAAAAAAGGAAACAATGTACATGCACCACATATTATATTTTCTGTATTATTATCTCAAGTTGTAATTGTATTTTTGTATTTGAGAGAGGGAAACTGGGTCATCAGTAATCTGTAAATTACTGTTATGTGTCACCCTCAGAAAATAAAGTCGTTACCTTACCTATAGTTACATAACTTGACATAAAATTGTTTAAGACTTGTAACTACAGTCGAACCTGTATTAAGCGGCCACCGTCGGGGAATGGCTTGGGGGCGCTTAACCCTATTCCGCCTGGGGAGGGGGGGGCTTTTGATGCCCGCGCCAAATTTGAATAGCTCGCAATTTCAGACAATTTAAGATAATCCTTCCATAACATAGGACTTTTCCTCAAATTTATCTGGCAATTCAGTGATGTGGTAGAATTCAGGTTATGGGGTCGGATGTTGCCATGGCAACAGCATTTTGAAGGGCATGTTTTGCTGAAATTTGAATTTCTTGCTTATTTTGTAGATTTAATTGGATTGTGATACTTGGGATCGAGTATTTTGGTAACCTTGAACACTATTGTTTTGAGAAATATGATATCTCAGATTTTTTCAGCCGATCACTGATGACGTCATACAAATTTAAGTGCAAATTGTAAAATCTAGCGAATGACGTCATAATAGTTGATTTTTGACTTTCTGATTTTTTTTATTTCCTGTTTCTGTTTATTTGATATATTTTATACCCTTTCTACTGAAATAGCTTAAAAAATATACACAAAGTTGACTATAATTAGCATGTAACGAGTACCACCTCCCCCACTTCTCGTTTTCCAGTTCGCATTTCTATAAATCCTATGTTTCACTGCGATACAAGACATTCATATGATTGGAATGGGCTTAAATCCGAGTTTGCTGTTTGACGCATTGATCAAGTATTTTTATTCAAGAGTATTTGGCTGCGTTAGCCTTCTGCACAAAAATAAGAAGAAAATTCTAGAAAAACACTGATTTATGGAGAAATGATGTCATTATGACGTCATCATGACGTCATATTGGTGTGTATCCTACTGCAATTAATTAGGTATTAATTTTCTATCTAACCTCCAAGTTTCGTGACAATAGCGTCAATACTTTCGTATTTATAGAGGGAGGGCTTTTGAAGCCCCCCCCCCCCCTGGCTCTGGAACTCCGAAAAAGCCCAGGCGGAATAGGGTTCATAGAGGGTGGCCTCTTCAAAAACGAGCCTTGGGCGTGGTCATTTGCTTGTTTATTGGTTTTAATACCCCAAATAGCAAAAGATTTTGCAGAATATCACCAACCAGTCAGTAAAACGCAACAAAACTAAAGCAAAATGAACAGAACTTAAACTCATCATTGAAAACGCAAACGGAAGAAGGTTACTCAAAAACTAAAATATATTACGCGCATATTTGGTTGGCGTGAAATAATCCGGTCCAGTATGTCGGTTTGCCTCCGCGGTGTTCTGATTTGCAAGTCCGCTAGCAAGTCCGTCAACTTGGAAGTTGACGATGCCAACTGCTTATACCCGTGGTATTGGGCAATTTATGAAATGTGAATTTGGCGGAAGTAGAACATGTATGTAAATTAAATTTGAAGCGATGTCTGGTTCTATTGACTCAGTGGACTTAAAAACTGACACTATTTTCTTGTTAAATGATATTCAAATGTGAAACAAAGTAAATGTTGCCTCTTGAAATGATTCCCATATGATCTTATCATATCTCTCTTTGACTCTTGCAGAAAAAAAAATGACAAAACGTTTTTTGAGGTGGCCGCTTAATAAAGGTAAATATACATACAAAAAGCCGTTTCGGACCGCTCACGGGTGGCAGCGACCGCTTAATAGAGGTGGCCGCTTAATAGAGTGTCAATTAAAAGTAAATGACTGAGAAATATTTCGAGACTTTGAGAAGTGGCCGTTAAATAGAGGATGGCCGCTTAAGACAGGGCCGTTATATAGAGGTTCGACTGTAAACTAAATACTCACAAAATCCTCAGGTCAGGCAAATCCGATCCGACAGAAGTTTCCGGGTTTGTGATTTTCTTCAAAATATTAACAATATCAAGATGTACAACCACAATTACTGTTTCAGAGGCCACTTTCCTTGCCATGTTATTGTTGTCAGTTGTTCCAATTAACGCACATGGCGGAGATTCAAGTATGTAAACAACTTTGTGAGTTGTCAGAATGGTCGGATGGGCAAAAGTTATCACGGTTGCATTTAACTGATTACTTTGTCTTGTAATCGGCGAATTCCTGAAAGCGAAGACTCCGCTCTTTTTCAAAATAGTCTTTTTTCACGAATTTTCAAACTCTTTTAGCTTTTACAAGGAACAATTGACAAGTAATGAAGTATCTTGTCCCGTCGCCTTCTTGTTTCGGCGACGCAGAATTCAAAACGAGGCTCAAAATGATCTTTCACAATAACGCATTCGCTGACAATCGCGACACGAAGAAAAACAAAAATTAAAATAAATAGATGAAGAGCCGAAACCTCAACTCGGCGCCTTCGGCCCGAGTAAATAGTTGCATTGACTATAAGTGGCGCACAACTCGTTTAGCAGAAGGTATTCGTCAGTCATTAAAGCTTCAAAGACTGGTAAGTTGGGTGGGTTAGGCAGGATCAAGATCATATGCGCTGGTTATCCTTAAAGTGGCTGTTAAAAATATAATAACTGCATTAACGATAACTGGCACACAACTTGTGTCACAAAAAAGTGTTGGTCAGTAGGAGCCCCAGCACTTCCATGCTTGTACGACTGTTGTATACATACGTTCGTCGTCGTTGCAGAAACTAAATCCAATCAATTCTGATGCACTCTTGGTTACCGACGGAACTCCTAGAGTGAACAATATAGTAATCGATAAAAGGCAGTTATTCTTGCTTTTAATTGCTTAAAACAGTTTTTTTTCTATTGAACGTAAAGTTATTTTTGAGAATAAAAACTAAAAGACAAAATGATTTCATTGGCTCCCTAAAGATGGCTTGGTAGGACTAAGACAACGTGCGCCGGTTATCAGTGCAGAAAACGTGCTTAACAACAGGTATTTGAAAATACCTGTTAAACAAGTTTTTCACATTAGTTTTTTAATTTGACTTGTAGTAGTTACTTAGAACTAGTTTTAAGTTCTAAAATTTCAATTAAAATTCAGTTTCAAATCGTTTCAAAATATTTTTGTTAGATTTGGGCCCAAGAACGAGCTTGCGAGAAAAACTTTTTAAGAAGCACTTTAATTTCTCGGATGTATGTTTTGGCTTTTTACTCATTACTAGAAGTTAGAAGATTAGTCCAATAGCGTAGCGTTTAGTATTTAAAGAAGTACAATACATGTTAGAACGTCTAAGTGGCTAAACTGAAAACTATAAATTTTAAAAACAGTTATTTGATATAGTAACCTATTAACCCTCGGTTGACCAAGCTGTTTATTGTAACAAGTTAGCCCAAGGGGGATAGAGGGGGTCATTTGGAACCCCCAAATGATTTCCCAACTAGCTGCATATTGAAGAAGTACAATACATGTTAGAAGTCTAAGTGGCTAAACTGAAAACTACAAAACAGTTATTTGATATATTAATAAGAGTCCTTTATCTAATAGTTCTATATCTTTAGATATACAACTACTAAATACCGTGTTTAAATTTACTAAATATTTTATGGACAGTATTAGTAATAACCAAACAGGTGGATATCACTTTTAGTGCGCTCTGATTGGTTCACCAGACACGGTATATCCTAGGATAACCACCTCCAGGCGAAAGTTTCAAAACGGCTGCTCGTTTTGCCACTGTTACGGAAGAGAAAATTCGTTAAGTGAACAAATATTTTTTTTTTAAAAAAAAGTGTTATCTATCTATTTAGTTAATACTAAAACAACTATAAGCGCTACGCGGTTCGGTAAGTATCAATCACTAGTCACCTCCACTTCAAGCGATAAACCCGATTGTTACTGTACGTATTCAGTGGAGAAATATGAGTAAAGTATTGCCCGGTTGATCTTAACTTTAATTTTACCTTTCCCGGGCAAAAGTTCAAAAGTAGTCTTACCTGATCTTGTCTCGTCTCAATCAATGGTTGTAAATAAAAGCAATGCGTACGGAAAGAAGTAGTTGTTATAGATTGTAACACCTGAAAGTGAAGAGTGATTATTGACGTCAGGTCTAGTCACGCGCACTTAAGAGTAGGTTGGTCCGGTGTTGCACTGATTACACAGGTTGAGTGTTGTAGCAAGGCAATAAGAATACTGAGAAAGAAACAGAATCACAACTGCAACTAATCTGCAGCCAGTGTCCCTGACGAAATACAAAGCATAATAAAAAGCAGCTTTTCTTAATATGATATTTTTCAAATATATTGAAATTGGCATGCTCGCTCTTTTCCTCCCGGGAAGAAAGTCATCACGGGTTGAATTCATCTCAGTACCTGGTATTTTCCTTGTTATTGTTTACATGGCTTTGGGGCAGGATGATCTCATCCCGGTCCCAAGCACCTGGATAATTACGTCTCGGGATATTAAATTCCATGTAACACCGGACAAAGACCAAAAAAGCTGAAGGTTGGGTGGAAGAATTTGATTCTGGGCGGGGTCAGTTTGTCTCGGGCGTCAGGTGGCTTTCTTCTCGGGTTCGTTTCGTCCAGAGACCGGGACCAACTCATCTCGGTTCTGATGTAAAAGGATCCTTATAATTAGTTAATTATTTACAATTACTTCCGAGTACGTTTATACAGATATTTTATTTTATCTCATATCGTTTATTTTTTAATGTTATTATCAATATTAGTATTAACTAATGTTGTTATTCAATATTGTTCTATTATTGTAATTCCTGACTTCAGAAACGAGACCAAATTCTTGATTTCAAGAACAAACATTTAGCCACACGAGAAAAGAAAAAAGAAAGTTTCGGTCACAATATCTCAGCCAGGCAGATCATTCCAAGGTCCATCACGCTTGATTGTAATTGAGCATTTTGTCCCTTCGATTATATGGCTTAGATTGTATTGGTTATAAATCGTAGTAAACCTCCACGTATCATTTTCCAACGATAGCAAATCTAGACCGACAATACGTTTTGTATTTCTTGTATCAGTCTGTAAACCATAAACTCAAACTTGTATATAAGCGATCTGTCAAAGCTGGCCATTTCCTGTTTCATAACCAACTTTCCTTCCACTTCAGGATTAGAACCATCAAGAACACCTTGTTTAGGGGGGTATTCATAACAGTTATTTTTTGCCGGCATCATTTTCTTATAAAACCGTAGCTCTAACAGTTTTAATATTTGATGCTTCCCTTTAGATGTAGAAATGTCTTCATGAATCCCTCCTAATTGTCTTGTTCAAAAGTCCATGGTGCCCGCGCTTACTCTTGTTTATGCAAAATTACATTATTTCTAACAGGGCTGTTAGTTCATCCTTAACACGCTCACTTTCCTTTGCACCGCACTGCTTACTACCATCTCGTTTAAACCGTATTGCCATTCGAACAAGTCACAAGACTTTTAGTTTCTCTGCGGGCGTTTTAAACAAATGACTAATTGTCGTTTCTGAGGTGGTTATAGGGCAGCAACAATATTGTTTAATACCGTTCTTTTTATGTCTGCTTATTTAAAGCAGCGTCTTTCATTCGACCAATTAGGATTGTTATATCTAATGTACAACAAAGTTCTCAAAGCAACATTTCGTGATTATTGACTTGTTGCTTACTCTTGAAACAATTTACTTAGAGAATTGGGTTTATAGTGGTCCCCTTCTTTCAAAATGAAATCAATATTACTTGTGTCTGTCCTGAACCATCAATTATACCCAAGTGGATCTTTGAGGAAAATGTCAAGTCTTCCAACAAAATCATGGTTGGAATAACTTGAATTATCAGGGTATATGTTAATAGAACAGACTAAATTGTTTTTCAAAAGATTAATTTTAGCTATATCTTGCAACAAAATTAACATACTAACTAGAAGATATTACTTTTTTTATATTTTACATATTCGGAATACGATTCCTCATAAAGAAAAGAAATCCCCCCGACGATCTTCCAGATTTGTTGGGTTTATTTTTACCAGTAGGTTGATGAAAAGATTTAGAATTAGCTATTATATTGCCAATATAATCGTCCTTCAAAATGTTGTCGTTCTTCCCTATACCAAGCATATTCCACATTGAAACGTGTAAACGCACTAGAAGTATAACTCGGATATATAGCTTTAAGAAAGAATGGAAAAAGTAAACATAACAATATAAAGCGATCCGCATCCAAGTATCAGAGGGGGTGCAAGAACAAGAGCATTGGACCAATATTATCTATTTTAAAACAATGCTTAACATTTGAAGTGCCTATGACATACGTTCCGGAATGTCTTTCTAATGTGAATTCTATTCAGAAGAAGTTCGAAGTAGCAAAAAAATACCCTATTTTCAAATGCAGATAAATTCTGTAAGGCAGCTTCCCGATGGATATATAACTAAACAATGACAATCCTAAGGACCATTGCACCACGGATTGCTGTTTCTCTCACTTCCAAAAAAGATATACGTGCTGAGAAATTAAATATTCTGCTCAGCAGCAAGTTTGAAATGAATCAAGAGTATGTTGAAATTGAAAGAGCCCACAGACTTGGTAAACCCCAGCAAGAGAAGCCGAGGCCGCTGGCTGCAAGATTTCTGAGGTTCCAGGACAAAGAGTATATAAGGCGGAATGCGCATAAACTCAAAGGAGCTACGATTGGGGTGGCTGAACAATTTCCTAAGGAAATTGCAGAACGCCGCAAGCAGTTAATACCAGTTTTTAAGCAAGCTAA